>VXBL01009177.1:0-24421 GCA_013400195.1 Aramus guarauna
TCAGCTGGGCCTGAACCATGTCAGTAGTTTTGTTTATTGCTTCCATAGAGGCCAGCAAGAAGCCATGCGAGTGACTTTCTTTATGTATGCAGGAAGCTAGGCTTTGGGAGATGCAATTTTTTTTACAAACCCAGTGAAAACTAATTGCTTGGATAGAGATATTAAAAAGGTTAATAAGGACATCACCAGTCAGAGGTGAAAATGAACTCAGGCAGTGAGTTCAGGTTATGTTGAGGAAAAGAGGCTTTTATGACACATTCTAGTGCCTTTCTGAAGCAGAAGCACAAGAGTTGCATGGTTTTACTTGAAAAGTAAGAATTAGAGGAATGAAAGTCCCATTTTTCATCTCATTCAGTCCAGGTGTTCATATGGTTAGGTCAGGCTTTATGCTTCTATGAGAGTTTAAAGGAAAAAAAATACAGATTTTTTTTTTTTTTTTTTTTTTTGGGGGTGCATAACTTTGTATGTCTGTTAGTTGTTTTAAGTATGGGACCTGAATTTTTACCTTGAAGTGTTGTAAAATATTTTTTAAATGGCTAAAAGTAACATTGAGGTCCACTGAGCTATCTATTCATCTATTCATCTTTCTCAAGGAATGATCATCTATCACCTATGCCACCGTTCACAGATTTGTGTTTGGTTTGTTCTTCCACGATGGCAGTTGCACTACCTTTGCAGTCAGTGGTTCAGTGCTCTACTTTCTTTATCATTAGATAGTTTTTTATATCTAGTTTGTCTGCCATGTTACAGCACAGGAGTGTTACTTCTTGTGTATTGCATTATGTGCATGTGGAGTATTTTTCTCCAATCCTGTATCTAGCAAACTTCTATGTACTTGAGGATGGTTATTGCGCTCTCTTTGGTCTTAGGAGTCCCATTCCTCTCTCATTCTCTCTAGGTCCTGCTTTTTTTTTTATTTTTTATTTTTCTTTGATGTATTTCCTTGATGGGCCACTTGACCTTAATTGAGCTAAATAAACTATAATTTTCCAGATTAAATTGAAAGGATTCTACAACAGACTTCATTGTCTAAGTGGATGAACAGTGATCCAAGGGCATAGCACAGTAATAAAGAACAGAATGACTTCTTTCAGCAAGCTTGTGCCAACTTAAAATAATTGTGGTGGTACATTTTAGCAGCTTTAGAAGCTTTTCAGCATAATACTAAAAGATAACTAACTCTAAGTTGGTTCTGAAGAGGTTCTGTTCACGTGTCAGACATACTGCAGAACAGCTGCAGGTTATTTTAACAATGATAATTTGGTTGAAGAAGAAGATATTTCTCCTGCAACCAAAATATTGTAGCAAAAGTACACAATCTAATTTTTATTTTCCAGTGTTTGTAAAACATAAATTTTATGTCTCATAAGAATATTTTGCATAAATCCAGGGTGACCTCAGTATTAGGTAAGCTTACGGCATTTTTCTGCTGATGATTCATGTTTTGAAGTGTGCTGCAGAAAGTTTGTACTTATAGACAGATGCTAAAAAAATGCTAATTTTACTGAAAGCTAGAAACTCAGAGGCATGAATGCAGGTAAAACAGCTCTGTAAGTTTTTAACTATCACAACTAGGGAGAATGAGGTTGTCACAAGTATGAAATCTGTGGACCAGCAGTGTTCTGTACCTCTAGAGTTTGGTGATTTACAGTACACCTGACTGGAAAATCATGATGAACATGTCATTTGAAATAATAACAGTGACCTACCTTTTGTAGACCAGTCCAAAAATATCTCATGATTAATCATCTGTAAAACCCTCATAAATCCCACATCCTTGTTTAGCATTATTTGGAGCTATGCTTGTTTGCATCAGCTCATGATACAACTTGTTTTGCATAATGAAGTGCTTGTTTGTAGCTAAAAGAAGGGAAAAAAAATGTCTTAATAGGATAGAATAATCTTTTGAATTTGTAAGCCATTTAATTTCTAAAGGAGATGGATGAGTGAATGGAAGTACCTAAGTTATTTAAAACTGGCCTTAGAATAATTATATTGCTGATCCTGTAACATGGGGCAAATTGCAGTTTTAATCTTTCATGTTATTACCAGCATTTGCAAAGTATCAGGACACTCTAGCAATTAAGACGAACTGTGCCAGCTTTGGAAGGTACTATAAGGATTAAGAATTTTAGTGTGTGCTGTAATTTAATTTTCTATTCAAGCTCTATTCAAGATGCTTGCTGTGTACTGAGTTTTGATGATGTGTATGAAAGGTGGGGCAACTTGTAAGAAGGTGAGGCTCCTGCGATGCATGTAACTTCATTTTGTGGTGTGGAAGTATTTAGAAAGCATAGTGACGTTTTCTGATTTGTAGCTGTACTGTTTGCTAAATGTAAACAACTTTATCAGACCTTATATGTTGCCTTTTTGTTCCACCATTTTTAGTCTCTTTTCATATTTCTATTCTTTCACACGCAATTGACTATCTATTACTTGCACAGTTTTTCTTTTTTCTTTTTCTTAAGGAAGTCTAATTGATGGTGCAGGAACCACAAGCACCAGTAGCACTTACTATCATGATTAGCTTGGCCTGTTCCTGCAGTTGTGACCTTTTGAGAAACTGTTGAGATGTGAAAAAAGAAAAAAAAATTATTATGTCAAATGGACTTGGAGTCTGGGTCAGATGGTCAGATCTTGTCAAGACCATCTTTAGACTGCACTTGTCCCACTGATTTTTGGTATTTCTAAACATGTTTTTAAGTTAGTGTCACTTCAAAGTTGAAACTGATGGTCTGATTTTGATTACCTCGTACACTGGTATCAGTCAGGAATGAGCTGTATTGAAGCAAGTGAAGTTTAGGTGTGTAAAAGCAGTATGAAAGGAAAATCTCATCCAGACTATTATACCACCATAGTCTGAATGTGGCTTGAAGTGGCATTTCCGTGTGATCCACAGCTATATAGTCCGAGCAAAGATTCATCTAGTTCATATACTGTTTTTGAGACTGTAATATTGAAAATATCAGGAAAGGGATTAAGAAACAGGGCAGTTGTGGAGTGATCTTTTCCTTCATGTATCTTTCCAGCTACTGATGGTTGGTCAGATTTTCTGAGCTAGAAATTTTCTTTGTAAGAAAAAGTACAGCTGTTCCGGCAGCTGTCAGCCAAATGTCCCTTGCTATGTCTGACCCATATACCCTGTGACAGCATTTTCTAGCCTTGTTAGTTTTCCAGGGTCTGCTTGGCTGTCAGCATGGGTGCTCTGGCAGGTTTCAGTGCCTTTTGGCGTGCAGAGCATGGTAAGCCCCAGCTGAGAGCTCGTGCCATGGTGATGAGTGGTACCCTGTGCCTGTGTCCTGTGTGCAGGAGGAGGGGCAGTGGCTCTGTTCAAATAGCTGGTCTTGGGATTTATAGAGCATCCCTGACTGCCATATGCTAAAACTGAAGTAAGACCCATCCTGAGAAGGAGTTTCCTAAAGTGGGATGGTGTTGGGTGTGGCCATCCTTTGCCTCCTCCTAGAATATTTTTTCTTCTGCTGCTTGTAACTCTGCTTTAGGAAGGATTTTGCCAGCTAAGTTCTTTGGGCATTAAGCCAAAATTATGTCAGCTTTGGAGAGTATTTGAAGAATGATCCTGGGATGATCTGAGTTGCAAAACATGGTTTCAGAGGGGCTAGGTGATTTGCTCTGATGATAACTTTGATAAGTCCTAGTTTGGTTTGAAGTCAATTTGCAGTGCTTTTATACTCACATGCAATGTGGGAAGTCCAGCAATCTGGCTCATATCTATTGGAGAAATCACTTTGTCATGGAAAGTTGCTGCACATGTGCTGAACTGTGCATCTCAGAAGTTCTTGGAAGATGCTGTGTTTTAAGAAATATAAAAGCACTGCCTGGCTTGAACTTAAGCATAGAATAAAGCAGACTCTGGTTGAGTTACTCTATCTATGTGTTCAGAGCCTTTTCTCCTTAAGGAGCAGAGTAGACAAGCTAAAGCTCTTTTTTCCTCAGATTCTACCTTCACATCCATGTAATACCAAGGCCTGTGTTCTGAAGACAACATACACTTCAAATTCAAATAATTCTCACTGGCCTCTGTTGGAGTTGTTCCAGATTGTGCCAGTCATACTGGATCAGAATCAGGCTATGTTTCTTTGTGATAGTCAAATGCCTCTCAAAATACTTCGCTCTGTTAAAAATCATGTGACAAATTTGTAGCTACTTTAGGTAGACCTATTTAGAAAAACAGAAATACAAATTCAGGATTCGGATATGAAGTCAAGTTGTTGCATGTCATCTGAGCCCTGCTAACTACACACATTCTTAGCCTGTCACATGTACACAATACTTTAGTAAAATAGAGTGTTTCTCTACTTGGTTTACCCACATGTAACGACTTAAGATCATACAAGGAGTCTTACAGACATCAGGTGAGGCATGACAATCCATGCATGACTAGTCAATAGTGCCTTTGAGCCCATAGGCTTTTGGGAAAGCCTACTCCTTTTGTATTAACACTGTGTATTGCACAATTGTACAAGTTTGGAGAGGGAAAACTATTTACATCTGGCGTCCTACAATGAATTTAAGATAAAATTATAGCCAAACATGAATATATGCAAATATTTTCATGCAGAGGGTATAATACAAATTTTCACAGAGGCTCTTTAGAATGTCATTAACTTATGAAGTCTTCCCACCAAGTTCACTAGCAATTAGTTCTCCTTCACAGGAGAAAGTAAATGCCCTAAGTAATAAGGATGAATCTAAGGAAATGTTTCAATATTTCATAATCTGTTCTCTTTCTCTTAATTTTACTTAATTGATTTAAACACCAGGTTCCATCAGTTATCAATCACTTTCCATTCTATAGCTATCATATGAACTGTATTCCAAAGCACTGGATGCAAATTGTGGTATGTTGTGTTAAGATGATCAGAGTCAAAAGAATACCAGTTGAATACTTGTAGTGACTTTAAATTATTTTTTCATTTACCTGTATTTCTTCTGTTTTCTTGTTCACGTTGATTGATTGTCTATATTTGATGTTAAATTTGCTGATTTTGCTTTGAGATTCCTTTCAAGAGCTAGTTTTGTTTTCTCCTTCCTTCAGACTCCCCACTCCTCATTCATTGTCCCATTTGCAGTGTCTTTAGTGCAGCCCATCAAGGGTAGGCATTTTCAAAGCTTTTTAAGCTTTAGTGCCTAATTAAAGAGATAGTTGCTAAGAGATTGTGGAAGGCATCATTAAGAGGGTCTGATTTGCTCTTTTTATTACCTTTCATGCACAGGTTTCAGATCAGAATTTGTGAGTAAACGGGATAGCAGCATCCCAAAATATTCCTGTTCTGAGATTGTGATCATGGACAGAATACGAGGGGACTGTGCCAGTCCTGTGCCACCAGGAGATGCAGAGAGAAGGAGGACTGGAGAACAAGACCCAGGACTAACTGTGTTGGGAAAAGCACATGAGTTTTTTCAGATTTGTGATCTGGAAGGCAAAGGCTTCATCACTCATCAAGACATGCAGGTAAAACAAAATTGGCTATGTGAAATGCACAATGAAAGAACCTCCTAATGCCCTTAATGAGTTGAGACTGATTAATTTAGAGTTAAATATTGTAACACTCTCCTGATAACTTTAAAGAGATATGTAGGATTTAATCTCTTTGAAGTCTTACATAATGCTTGCATTTGTTTCCACAGACAAAGCAACAAAAAAGTGGAAAATCAAAGTAAGTGAATTTTAAAAAAATGCCCCACGAATTTCATTCCATTCTTGTTGCGAAAGTTGAAACTCAAATAAGTTCATTACTTTGCAATTTGCCACAGTGTCATGAACATATTCACTCCAACATTTTTATCCTCTTTTTTCAGCAAAATCGTGTAAGTAGTGTTGCACTTTGGTTTCACCTGCCAGACAATAGTGAACTCTCAGCTGCATCACCTATATATATAGGAAGTATAGAAGAACAGTATTTTAGCATTATTCAGTGTTCACAATAATCTTACCAAATTGTTCTTAAATTGTTTGAGTGGACAAAATCAGATTTGCTGAAAATGTTGATGAAAAAACTCAACTATATAACAAAATCTTTTGAAAATGGGATTGGTGCATATTGCAGAAATGATAGGATGATTTGAACTAATATGTGGCAGAAAGCAAGAATGTACTCGTGCTTGTCATTCAAACATAATTTCATTGTGTTAATCCATTTCTACTCCAATACTTATTGATGAAATTGGGGAGCGGTAGCAAAATAAATTCAGTGCAAACTACAACCTACTGTCACCGTAATCCGGGAATAAACCTCGTAACACCAATGTAGTGTTAAAAGGCAGGCATTCTTTATTGCAGCGCTGGATGCACGGGGGATAGCTCCACCCAACGTGCATGCCAGGTGATCACCTGGTTATGTCACAGGTTATGTAGGATCAAAATATGCATATTCATCGTTTTTCTCAGAAAAGGCAGTCCTATGATAACAATTTATTGGAATTCATTTACATATTCTTTTCCCCATCATGCATGCTCAGTGATTTGAGTCGGTGGTCCTCAAGGGGTCTTTGGTGGTTGTTGGTGGTCACTCACCCGTGTCCGCTGGATGACCCTCTTCTTGTGGGCATGCGCAGTATCCTTCTTGTGCATACACATGTCCATAATGACCTACTTCATAAGATTAATATCTCCAAACCTATTGTTCGGTTTGGTAGTGACTGTACATGGAACATAGCAACATTGTACCTTGCCATGGTCAGTTAGTTCCATTACTTATTACCTTGGTTACAAACTAATTATCTCAAACTGGTTCTATAGCTTTTGTTTCACAGCCTCCATCCTACGGTTACACTACGATGCTATGATATAGCAGCTATATAAAATTTAGAAACCTTCCGTATCCTCAGAAACAAAGATGTGTCTGCACAGAAGAAAATGCAAGCGAAACACTTTTAACTGCCTATATTGGAAAAGCAAAAACCTCATCATAAATTGCTCAGATTACTAGCTCTGAAGAGCTTTCTGTGCAGTTGTGTGTTCCTGAGTTTTGTGATGACCTGTACTAATTCTGCAAAGTTGAAAAAAAGATAGGAATGCTTGCTGTGCTATTGGCTTTACCACTATACATTATCTCATTGAAGTAACTGGATGCAAACAAATATGTTGTTAGTGGTAATTTTGGTAAATCCAGACCCATAGAAGATTTCATGGATTATAATTTTATTGTCTTTCAAAAAACTGAATGGCATATATTTTCACCTAGTGGAAGACCCATATATGTGTGTATGTATGTGTATATAAAAAGTTTCAATTTCTGTTTTTGCAAGGAACGTGAAAACATTTGTATCTGATTCTGGGTTTTATGCTTAGAGTTCTGATAAATTTATACTTCAGGTTCTAAAGCAGATGTTGCAAAAGATGCAGTAGAAAAAAGGTTACAAAGGATTCCAAAGAACAAATGAAATACATTTCTTCTATTTCACCATGAGATATTTTACCATATCTGACAACTTCAGTATGTATGTAAGTGTCTGGTTCACTTAAGACAGAAATAAGGATGCTCAGAACACTTGAGAAGATGTTTCTTTATATTTGCTTTTATTTCCACTGATCCAATCAAAGATAATATTACAAATACAGACCTTTGGAGGGTACTGGATTATCCCTATTCCACTCAACACTTTTAAGTCAAGTGTAATTCAGCTGAAATCAATGCAGTTCCATTGACAAAAAACTGGGGTGAGACCCATCTCCTCCATTTGATTGTACAATAATTTAGTAACAGTGAATAAAAATTATAAATGAAAGTCTTTTACATTAATTCCAGCAATTCAGAAACCCTAATTCTTTGAAGCCAGTGATAGCTTTCTCATTGTCCCCTCTTCCTTGTAATTCAGTAGTGGATTAATAGAGGTTTGGAAATCAGATACTGTAAACTATAATGCTCTCTAATGGATTTGGTAGCCATTATTTTATTAATATACAAAATAATAATGTTTTATACTTAATGACTAACAGTACATTAGACATATTGTTACAGTTATTCATTATGCTTGATTAGAATGACTAGTTAACTAGAATCCCTGTATTGCAAATGTGAGTTTGAAATCAGTATAGTTCATTTTGGTTGCACTTTTCATGACGTTCACTTTCTATAGCAAATACTTAAATCAATAAAGTAAATCTGTGTTTTCCTTAAAAGGTACCAAGTGTTAATCACTTTTGCATCCTGCTGTTTGTTAGTTCAGTACTACTTACCATTAATGAAGCATCGCTTCAAATACAAGGTGCTAACATTAAGCTTTTTTAATCTTTAGTCATGTGATATAAAGCATGATTTTCAACAGAGTGCTAAGTATCTAAAATCCAATTAACTTCAGTGGAACAGATCTTGCAAACAAAGTTTTCTGATGTGTCTATAATATAGTAATTATAGTCAATTTACTTCTCCCTGATTATATCATGCTGTTTATTTAGAGATTATGTTAATAGTGGTTGTTCAGAATTTTTCATTCCATTTCAAAATATCCGATGTACTCAACTTTCAAACACACAAGAGGTTTTCTGAAATTGCAAGAAAGCACATTCTACCTGGGACTTGAAACCACAGCTTTGTGCTTTGGGTCTTGAGGTTATCAGGAATAACAAGAATTAGTGTTGCAAAGTGTTTTGGCTTAATACGTATAGCAGAATTGGGTTCAGATCTTGCTCTTAGCTATTTGACATTGTCTTTTTATTTAGCAAAATAAAGGATTGGTATTTTCAGATAAGTAAGCATGGACATCATGAAAGCACAGAGCACATTGGGTGGCAGTGCAGATAATTTCTCCTTAAGCTCCAGTGGTATCTTTGGTTATGTTTGGGTTTTGTTTTGTTTTGTTTTTATTTTAAAAACCTCATGTTGAAAGGTTCTATGTATTTTTACAGTAAGTACAAAATGAGCAAATAAACAAAAATACACCTATGAGACCAACAATAACATTTTGTTTCCCTAACAAAAAAACCAAAACAAAACTCTCTTAAATTTTTTTTTTAAGAACAAAACCATGAGTTTGGGAAAACATTGACTTAGTAACAATGCTAAGTGTGGCCCCAGTTCATCAAAGTCAGTAAATTGTCCTCAGGGAATTTAATGGAGCAAAATTTTGGTACATTCTTCAAAATCTCTTTTCATATTTTTTTCAAGAAAATTCAAGTAATTGCGTTGTTTTCTACTGCAAAATTCAGAATTTGAAGCCTGTGATAGAGCCCTCCAGCTGTAGTTGGAGAGGCGTATATTTATCCGTTGGGTTTGCAGCAAGACCCACAAGCAGTTGTACAGAAATAGCAGGTGGGTCAGAAGATGACAACCAGCTCTCAAGAAGCACTCCTTCAGCAGGTCCCAAAGATCTGGCAGCAGGAGTACAGTTTCTGTTTTTCTAAGCAAAAAGAGTAATTTGTCTGAAGCACCTCCTCCCTTATCAATGCTGTGTAGGCTGTAAGAATTTTACAAAAGAAGCTAATTTTAAAAAGTTTCACTTTAGATCTAAGAGATTAAAATCTAAAGCTTTTGGAAGATGAGTGTGTTCAAGTGAAAAACTGATAATAAATCAAGTGTATCACTGATGAAGTAACTTATTTAGACTGAATGTACATCAAGTTTTCGTAGTTTTTTGGAAGCAGGCAGCAATGCACAATGAATCCTCCTCAGAAATCCCTTTGGGACTATTCCAGGCAATTCTGTGCTCTGTTGCTTTCCCTTCTCAAGACCACCTTGGAATTTCTTCTCCTCCCTTCAACTCCTACAGGTTTATAATGTATAACCTAAACCCTTTGTTGCAGCCAGGGAAGTTCTGGTTAATGCACTCAGCCAATTCTTACCTTGGCTATATGGCATGGTATATTGAATAGTGTCCCATCCCACTTGGTTGGTAAGGGTGAGGTTAACTTTTTAATTCTCTGCGCGGTAGTCAGGAGTAATGACGATTACTCAAGAGGTTCAAACAAATCACAAATTTACTTAAAACTCAGCGGAACTACAAAAGATAGAGGTTTGGCAAAACGTGTAATGATATTACCATAATGTGCCAAAAATGAAGTTAGAGAGACAAAGAGAGTGACGGAGAGGAAAAGAGAAAAGGTATCACCACTTTTGGATCCAGTGATGGTCTCTGCTTGCAGTTGTAGTCCTCAGGTGGCGGGCATGCTGAAAACTTAGGCTTCCCCTTTTTATAACCCAATGTGCCCATCCTAGAGGCGAAGGTCTTTCATCACTAAGCAGGTGCAGTATGTAGTCAGGAATGTTCTAGAAATGAGTCAGTGTGTTGGGGGAATCTTGAGGGTTTCACAGTCTCCCCTCCTTGGGGTTGACTGAGTGCACGTGCAGAAGACAGATGGTCTTTGTCTGCATGTTTCAGGAACAGGGGAGTGGGCTCACAAGATGATATCCTGCCTCCGCAGGTTCTGTTCTTGGTCAACATTCCCTCGTTATCAGTTTATCCCTGCTTATGTCAAGATGGGTGTTTGTGACATTCACTTGTTATCAGAGCCTTACAAATAGTGGTTTCTGTTGTTCTGGAATTGCATGAGAGACTTTCTTTGGCCCTAAATCCCTTCCCCACAGTGGAACAGGTTGGCAGTTTTGTTCTGGTGAACTTTATTAACCTGTTAGCTTGCAATTTTCATATGTTGTATATACAATAGGAATTCAGGGAAGGGATTAAAATATGAACTAATAAAGCAGAGGATTTCACCAGTGTATATTTATATTGCTTCCCAAGCCGAAGAAAGATTTTTACTCTTCTTAGTGCTGTCTTCCAGTGGAAATCTTTGGTATTGTAGTTTGCCACTCCAATTTTCTCCTGTTTCTGAGAATCTCTCTGTACTTTTAAAAGAATTACAGTAAAACCAGTAGGGCCAGATTTAAAGAAAAAACTGTGGCTTTTTTCTTTTTTGTCTGTCTTTAGATTCTCAGGGGAAAAAAGAGTGATTTTTTTGCAGCTGGTTTTATGAAGTTTTGTCTTTTTGGTGTGAGCATGCTGCATTTCAGAAGTAGGCAGTCATGAACTACATTTAACTCATTTACAAGAGCGGCAGATTTGCTCCTTGGACCATACAGCTTTCTTAGCTTTGTTTTACTTGTTTATTTACACTTTTTAAAGCAGCTTTAATTAGGATAGTATACTGTCTATAATGTTCTTGTTTAGAGAGTCTCTTGCTTGACATCATGACATGGAAGGATTTAGGCATACAATTCTGCTGGCAAGTTTGTCCAGCTGTGTGATAATTAAGACATTTCATCAAGATAATTAAGTCATGCCACCAGGATGCTGAGACTCCACCTCAAGTTCTACCTGTTCCCTGTGTGATTGGAATTTGTGTCACAAGGAGATTGTTCTCACTGCTTCGTCATAAAGGATTCATAAAGGCAAACAATGAAGTCATAAAAGCAACTCTCCCTCAGTTGATGTTGTTTCACTCTGTGATGTATTTGAATTTTCACTCTGGGAAACAAAAGGACCTATCCTTCTGTATTATGGATGTTCTGTAGAATCTAGTCTTCCTCTCATCCTGCAGTACTGGGTAAAGTTGCTGCATGTTTTGTAATTCCAGAGACTGCACCCTGAGTTACCTCTTAGCCTGGAAGAGTTTGAAAAAGTTTTTGTTACATTGGATGCTGATGGCAATGGCTCACTTACCCCAAAGGAGTTCACCACAGGATTCAGTGAGTTTGGAAAGCGTGTGTCCTTTATAAAGCTTTATTCATATTCTATACTCTCCATATCAAGAAAGAAGCATTTTATCTTAATGGTACACTTAATAATGCACACAGGGAGCCAGACTATTCCCTAGATATAGCAGATAAATGTAATAGATGAAAAAGTGGTCAAATAATTAGACAAAGTGCTCCAGGGTCTTTCTCTCCTGTGTAAAATGGCAAGCCATGGCACAATACGAGACAAATGATGTAGCCATCTGAATTATACCTGGTTTAAGCCATGCAGTAAATCTATGAACAAATTTTGGAAAATTTCCCTTGGGGATGGTGGGGAGGGAATGTTTTATTTCATATCAGGTCGTAAGACTTGAGAGATAATTAAGATTAGCTCTAAAATTAATGTAAAACAGTGTTGAAAATGTGTTAATACCATTTTCCTTACAGCTGTGGGAATGCTTTCTACAACAGATAAATTCTTCAAGAGATGTTACTTTATTTCAAAACAGAACACAATGAGGCAATTATTACTGCATGATGGGAGCTGCTAAGTTCTTTGTAACTGCCTGCTTTGCAACAGCACTCTTAATGTCACGTTCTCTGTGTTTGTGAAAGGGTTGTTTTCTCCCCAGCTGTGAGGTTCCAGTTAAGATGACAATGTTAGTTAGTTGGACTCTGGTTGGTTGTTTATTCAGAATCAATTTTGTACTTAAATTTTAGCTCTATTGACTATAAGCATCAGGTTTAAGCATATTCTCTAGGAAACTGAATCTCTTCTATGTGTCAATTGTAACATTCAATCTCCATTTAAATACAATATGTAGGCCTAGCAAAATAGGACTTTCATTTTTGTTTGCAAATCATCAAGCCTATGAAATTTTAATCCTCTCATGCCCCACCTTTCCAATTTTAGAGCCAATTCAAGTATCTTAATAAAGAGTATGATTTAATCTGCAAATTACCATTATTTAAAAATTAAATAATGTATTGCTGGTTTACTTTTCATAAGTAAATTATATATATTTCTTAGTTAAGTGAACATTATTTTCAAAAGTAGTCCCAGCAAAACAAAAATTTTCTGCTAAGGGCGTTGTAAGTGGTTTGCTATCTGCAGCAGCTCCAGAGTGTAGGGATTCCTCCTGCCCAGCTGCTGGAGCCAGGACCAGAGACCCAGATAGATGTGACTGCTACTTCCCTGTTTGCAGGTTCAACTGGTAGTGAAGTTAAACGTGTGTCCCAGAGACACCCACACATGCGCATACACAGGCACACAAACGATGTGGACACAGTAGGTTACATAGGCTGCCACAGACAAGGCACTGCCTTCAACAGCACCTACGCATAGGATTAACATAAAATATTAGGATAGTGTAAAGCATGCTGCATTTTAACCTGCTACACAGGACTGACAGATACTTTCTAGGGATCCAGGCTAAGTAGTCATACATTTGGCTAGGTGATGATGATGGTGTTCCTAGTAGAAGCAGAAGCTGTACTAGATAAAGGCTGCCTTGGAAAACTAGAGAATGGAGAAAGCAGAGTAGTAGCTGGATAAAACTTGTACTGCACCAATTAGTATGGGAGAATTCTGTGCGTATTTCTAGATGGTGGCAAATCCGAAATTTACTGTAACCTCTCTTTGCAACATATTCTATTGTCTGTTGTCAACATGCTCTGCTGGTGCTGTGAGAAAAAAATGTAAGAGAGAGTTGACAAAACCAAAACACACACCGGTATTTCTGTTTCCTTGAGTCTATGGTAACTTCTGTACTAGAATTTAGAATATAACCAAAGATCCTCTGCAGAAAATCACAGTACCCTTTTTACCTAGATTCCTTAAAAATTCTGACTTGTAGATGTTCAATAAAATAACTGGCACATTTAGAATTTGATGGAATGTATCTGGTCTTCCCTAACTGAGCATTGATTATTCCTGTGGCAGTTTCACTTCTGCATCCTCACTGTACAACTACTCTATTTATTTCTTCCTTTCTTTTTATGGATGCAGCTAAAAAGCCTGTAGCTGTTTGTTTTAGTATTCCTTGCTGGTCTCAGTATTTTTGGCTGTCTTCTCCATATATATATCCTTTTTTATCTCCAATTCTAGGGTAGTTTCAAGCTTCACCTGTTTTTTAATTTACTGGAACCTTTCAGACCAGTTAACTTCAGTAATACCTATTCTTGCTTAGCTTCATGTTTAATTTAGACTGAATCAACGCATTTGTTGATTGGTTATTTCTTATGAGCAATTCTTCTATAGTGTTCTCAACACTTCTGAGTGCAAATACAAGGTAACATCATGTGTTGTTGGCTCATGAAAAATTGTTGAGAAAATCTCAAGATTTTCATGAAAGTCTGTCATGACTATGATGTGGTGTCAGTAGCCAGGAATATCTGACTCACAGAGTCACAGAATGGTTGAGGTTGGAAGAGACCTCTGGAGATCATCAGGTCCAACATCCTCCTCAAGCAGGACCACCTCAGGTCAGTTGCCCAGGGCCACGTCCAGATGGCTTTTGAACATCTCCAAGATGGAGGGTCCACTACCTCCCTGGGAAACCTGTAACAGTGCTTGGTTACCCTCACAGTGGTTCCTAATACTTAGATGGAACCTCCTGTGTTTCAGTTTGTGCCTATTGCCTCTGGTCCTGTCACTGGGCACAACTGAAAAAAGCCTGGCTCTGTCCTCTTTGCACTCTCCCTTCATGTATTTGCATACATTGATTACATCCCTGAGCCTTCTCTTCTTTAGGCTAAACAGTCCCAGCCCTCTCAACCTCGCCTCATATAAGATCTTCTTGTTGGACTCTCTCCGGTATGTCCATGTCTCTCTTGTACTGCGGAGCCCAGAATTGGACACAGAACTCCAGGTGTGGCCTCCCCAGTGCTGAATAAAGGGAAAGGATCACTTTCCTCAACCTGCTGCCAATACTCTGTCAGCCTAGAATACCATTAGCCTGCTTTGCAACAGGGGCACATTGCTGGGTCCTGTTAAACCTGGTGTGCCCCAGGATCCCCAGGTCCTTTTCTGCCAAGCTGTTTTCCAACTGGGTGACCCTCAGCATATATTGGTGCCTGGGGTTGTTCCTCCTCAGGTGTAGGACTTTGCACTTACCCTTGTTGAACTTCATAGGGTTCCTGTCAACCCATTTCTCCAGGCTGTTGAGGTCACTCTGGATGACCGCATAACCCTCTGTTGTATCAGCTAGTCCTCCCAGTTTGGTGTCATTTGAAAACTTGCTGAGGGTGTGCTCTGCCCCATTATCCAGGTCATTAATGAAGGTATTAAACCAAACTGAACCCAGTTGGAGTATGTCCTGGTCACTGACCTCCAACTAGACTTTGCACAACTGATCATCAACCATTGGACCCAGCTATTCAACCACTTTTCAGTCCACCTCAGTGAATGCTCATCCAGCATGTACATCAACAGCTTCTGTATAAGGATCTTGTAGGAGGCCTTACTGAAGTCCAGGTAGACAATGTCCACCACTCTCCCCTGATCCACTAGGCCAGTCATTTCATCATAGAAGTTTATCAAGTTGATCAAGCATAACTTCCCCTTGGTGAATCCATGCTGACCACTCCTGATGGTTTTCTCATTTTATGTGTCTGGAAATGTTTTCTAAGATTCCATCACATTCACAGGAATCAAGGTTAGGCTGGCTAGCCCGTGGTTCCCTGCCTCTTCTTTCTTGCCCTTCTTGAAGATCAGGGTGGCATTTGCTTTCCTCCAGTCTTCTGGCACTTCTTCCAGTCACCATTACTGATCTAAGATTTTGAAGAGCGGCCTCACAGTGAGGTCAGCTCCCTCAGTACTCCTGGGTGCATCCCAACAGGGCCCATGGACTTATATATGTACAGTTTACTTAAATATTCCCTGACCTGATCGATCCTCTTCCACCAAGTGTACCTCTTCCTTGCTCCATCCTTTCCCTCTGGTCTCTGGAACCTGGGATTCCCAAAGGCCTGTCTTGCTAGTAAAGACTGAGGCAAAGAAGGCATTCAGTACTTCTGTGTTTTCCATGTCCTGTGTAACCAAGTCCCTTAGCTCATTGAGGGACACATTTTTCCTAGTCTTCCTTTTGTCTCCTATGTACTTATAGAAGCCCTTCTGTTTTGTTGTTTTGGTGGGGTTTTTGGTTGGTTTATTTTTGTTGTTGTTGTTTGTTTGTTTGGGTTTTTTCTCAAACATCCCTGTCCAGATGCAATTCCATTTGGTCTTTCGCTTTCGTAATTTCATTCCTGTAAGTCCAGACAAGATTTCTATATTCCTCCCAGGTTACCCATCCTTGCTTCCACCCTCTGTGTGCTTTTTTTTTTTTTTTTTTTTTTTTCTTTATGTTTGCTGGCGNTGTGTGCTTTTTTTTTTTTTTTTTTTTTATGCTTGAGTTTGGCTAGGAGCAACTTGTTCATCCATGTAGGCCTGCTAGCATTTTTGCCTGGCTCCTTATTCATTGGGATGGAGCTCTCTTGAGCTTGGAGAAGGTGATCCCTGAATATTAACCAGCTTTCTTGGGCCCCTCTTCTCTCTATGGCCTTATCCCAAGGGACTCTTCCAAGCAGATCCCTGAAGAGGCCAAAGTCTGCTCTCCTGAAGTCCAGAGTTATGAACTTGCTTTTCACCCTCCTCCCTGCCCTCCAGATCCTGAACTCCACCATCTCATGGTCACTGCAGCTAAGGCTTTCTTTTGACTTTCACGTGACGAATGACACCCTCCTTGTTGGTGGGTGTGAGGTCTAGCAGAGCACCTCTTCTCATTGGCTCTTCTGTCACTTGGAGGAGAAAGTTATCATCAGTGCATTCCTGGTTTGCTTATGTCCTGCTGCATTGTGCCTCCAACAGATATCAGGGTGATTGAAGTCCCCCATGAGGACCAGGGCCTACAAGCGTGAGGCTGTTCCTATCTGTCTGTAGAAGGCCTCATCCACTTGTTCTTCCTGGTCGGGTGGCCTATAGCAGACATCTACTATAATGTTCCCTTTTTCTGTTCTCTCTTTAATCCTAACCATAAGCTCTCCATCAGCTCCTCTTCTGTCCCCACACATAGTTCCATACCCTCTAGCTGATCTGTCATGTAAAGGGCAACTCTCCCTCCTCATCTTCCATTCCTGTCCTTCCTAAAGTGCCTGTGTCCCTCTATTGCGACCTTCCAGTCATGGGAGCCTTCCCACCAGGTTTCTGTGATTATTATTAATAGAAATACCCCAAATAGATGTAAGAAAGTGCTGTGGGGTCAAGTTTAGAGGAATTAAAATGCATGTGAGTCAAATGGACGGAAATAAGTGTTAATAAAATGTCACTGACTATATGAAGTTTGTACAGGAATTTGAGGTACGTGTTATTGTTTAACCTGATTGGCAGCTAAAACAACCACATGGCCTTTTCCTCACCTCCCTCTACCCCCCAGTAGGATGGGAGAATTGAAAAGGGAAAAAAAGAAAGCAAAACTCAGGGGCTGAGATAAAGACAGTTTAATAGGACTGAGAGGAAGATGATTAATAATAATAATAATAATAATAATAATAATAATAATAGAACATATAAACCAAGTGATGTGCAGCACAATTTCTCACCACCCAAAACCAATGCTCAGCTAGTTTCTGAGCTGCAATCCCACCTCCCATATAGCTTCCCCAGTTATAAATGAAGCATGACATTACACCGTGTGGGATATCCCTTTGATCAGTTGTATAGCTTCCCCAGTTATAAATGAAGCATGACATTACACCGTGTGGGATATCCCTTTGATCAGTTGGGGGACAGCTTTCCCATCTGTGTCCCCTCCCAACTCCTTGTGCACCCCCAGCCTACTCACTAGTGGGGTGGTGTGAGAAGCAGAAAAGGCCTTGGCTCTGTGTAAGCACTGCTCAGCAATAACAAAAACATCCCTGTGTTATCAGCACTGTTTTCAGAACAAATCCAGAACACAGCCCTGTACTACTATGAACTCTATCGCAGCCAAAACCAGCACAGTGCCTTTGGTCATGCACTAAAAAGAATGTTAAAATAGGGGGTACATTTTATCACTAGCAGTGCTTGTGGTTATTTTCGATTCTTAACTTCTATTTAAGCATAAATAAGGCCACAACATTTATAAAGTGCTTGTTACTGCAACTTATGTCTTTTGTTTATGGAGGTCTGTTTTTTTTCAGTATGTTTGTGAATTTTGAGGTGAGTGATTTACTGAAGGTTAGACATTAAACAGGTGACAAAGTCAGGCATAGTACTTGAGTAGCCTCTTGCCACGTTTCATCTTTTTGTTGTTTCATTAGACTCCCTTTTCTTGTAAATAAGTGTAGATGTTCCCCTCACAAATTATATTTACTATAAAATTTGATCTTTAGTAAGTTACTCTTCAGTGACATTGCTTCTGATAGTAGACTCTGAAAATGCTAACCTGTGTAATTTCTAATTCTTAGGCCAGTTTCTTTTGGGGCAGATTGCTTTGAATAACGAGATGATGCAGCAATCAGAAGGTGAAACAGCCTGCCTAGTTAAATGTGAAGAGACTGTGAGTGATGATGAAGATGAAGAATTCCAGTTCTCAAATCTGATGGATCAGCTTGGAGCTAAAAAGGTTTTGGATGAGTGAGTCTTCACTGCAATACTAACAGATTGTATGATCTTTTATGATTCAGCTCTAGGTTTGATTTTAATGGAATCCAAGATGAATGACAAGAACCAAGGCTGCTCAATAACACAGTGATTCTTTAAAAATTAGTTTTCTTAGTTGTCAGAGAAGATAAAATGCCATTCAATCAAAATTCCAGGAGCAAAGCTATTGTACTCCAGGCATATGAAACGTATGTTTGTGCCATATGAAAGCTATAACATTAACACACTGACATACCATGGGTTTTGAACCAATAATTACTAGCATGTAATCCACAGATGCCACTGATTTTCAATCAAACAATGCCTGATGACTGCTTTTTTGGCAAGGGCTATGTTTAAAGTGCCCCAGTTAACCATAAGAAAGAATGTTTTCTCCCCTTTTTCTGCTTTTTCTTCCCTCCATACATAATGGCATGTTGTGATTGCTCTGATAACACTACCTCTTCCAGGGCAAGGATGACTCACTCTGAAACACAGAACACAAAAACTGCTCTAAGAGTTTCTTGTGTTGGCCTGACATTCATTGGTCAATCACAATGAATGTTCCAGATCAATAAAAGCACAGGGCAAAAATGGGAGAGAATCTGGACAGATGGTATGACTCTTTAAGAAATGCATCAGTGATCCTTGCCATGAAATAAAAGTACTCATCAGTGCTTCTCTTACCTAACTGCCTGTTACAGGAAAGAGTTGATTGTCAGTCATCCTGAAAGGCTTTCATTATGAAGACATTTTTATCCACTTCTATCCTTATCCTCATTTTGTTCTTTAAATATAGTACTCTCTGCTGGCTAGGTTCAGGCTTACAATGCGCCTGGAAGAGAATGAGTCAGGAAGAAATAAACAAAAGAAGTTGTCCGGGCGAATTTTGGCAAAGTATTAAAAAACCCATTATCATTCACAGTAGAACATCTTTTTTTCCAGTATCTGCTGAACAGATTTGGAAACAGAACATTCTATTGGTAAATCTTTAAATCAAAATTTTCAAGATGTCATGTTATGATTTTTGTAGCGGTCTCACCGTGGAATTAAGATGGGTTGAAAATTAAAGAAGACAGTACAAATACAATTTGTTAACTTGTCTGAGTAACTCAGGAGAACAAGTGTCATTCATTTTTCATGAGGAATGTGGTTTTGATTAGCTTTCCCACTGTCCCCTCCACACTAGATTCGTGGGAACTTCTAATAGAAGTGATAGTATGGTACAGTGTATCTCATCCATCTCCTTTGTTATCCATTCTCGTTTAGATGAAGTGTCTGGCGAGGCACCCACTAAACAAGCAGTTCCTGTGATTCTCTGCACTCATGTATGGCCAAACTTTATGATGCTTTTTTTTTTGTTAATAAATGCAATTTCCATCATTTCCTACCCACCTCATCCTTTTCAAATCTGGCATTGCTTGAGTAGCCCTTGGTTTTAATAAGCCTTGTGTTCTGACCAGTGATGCTCTGAAGCCTCCATCCACTAGAATGCTGTGAATGTTCATTGCAGCCTGAGAAAAGTTCTCTCTTAATGAATCCTATGTGATCTCTTCTTTCAGTGAGAGTGATGTGAAGCAACTTTGGTTGCAGCTGAGAAAAGATGAACCTCATTTACTTTCCAATTTTGAAGAGTTCCTGGTCAGAATTTTTTCCCAGCTCCAAGAAGCAGATAATGAAAAGAACAAGTTGGAATGCACACTAAAAAAGTTAGTACTTCTCTTTGTTGGACTGCATCATTTTACAACTATCTTACCTACTATTTGAAGTTTTGAAATAAACAAGATATTTCAGTGAACTGAGGGCTGTAATCACAAGAGTTCCCGTAACATAAAATTTTGTTAGTCATGAAGAATACTAGTAATAATTAGTAAAATTAGTAAAATTATTTATAATGCAGAACTGGCTGAAATTAGCTTTTCTCTTCCAGTTAACAGATTTTGTTGAGCTTCTTTTGCAGATGTCTGTTATTGCATTGCAGTTTTAAGACAATATTAAGCAATTCACGTCCAGTTAATCAGTCTGATTCCAGAGGACAGTCAGATTTACCAGCAATTTGGTAAACTGTCTGTGTGCTTTGCAAACATTGTGGAGAGATAAGCTATAAATTTGGTTTAACGTGCCAGAGAAATGAGAGGTTTAAGATTTTAAAGCAGCACAAAGCCCTGATACCAGTGAAAAACTAAGTTAACAAATATATATAAACCAAACATATGAAATATAGTGAACAATATATATTGATTTTATATATAAAAACATATATAACGTGTATATATAAACAAATATATTAAAAGCATATATAAAAACAAATATATAAGAACAAAAAATTAATAGATCATCCTTTAATATGTAGCTATCTAGAGGGGAAAAAATTGTGATGCTAAATCTAAATAGAATGCAAAATGATGCTTATAGTTGAAGTTCCCCTGTATTTTTATTATAAAGTGTCACTTCTGAATTTCAGATTCTTACAGATGGAGTAATAAAGGCAAATATGTTGTTGAACATTTACGTCATTTGTTCTGCACTCTCCTGGCTATTCTAAGAAGGTGACAAGGTTTCTGAAGAAAGAAAAAACTAAAAACATAATGTCATTAAGATAATAGGTTTATAATGATAGCAGCATTTTCATCTAAGTCTACAAGTGTAATTTTAGCCTTCAGCCAGCCAGTCAGTTGGAAACAGTATAGAGATAGTTGTGCTGTTTTAGACTAGAGATTATTAATAACCATGTGTGGTGAGGGGTTTGTTGTCTGGGTTTAGTGGTTTTTTTTTTGTCAGACTCTTGTCAATGTTTTTTGGGAACTGAATGAATAAATTTCTATGTTTAATAGTTGTGATCAGCATAGAGGTGCATGGAGAATACATTAGCATTACCTGATGTTTCTGACTAACATGAAATCTTTACCTTAAAAATGCATTGGATTTTTATGCCTTTGTAGTAAAAACAGGTTTTAGCTAATTTCTTCTTCCTGTTGCTCCTGATAACATCTCTAATTTCAATACATAGATTGTTGTTTTTTTTGTGGGAAGGAGTCAGAACTAGCAGAGGAGTATTATTGTCTTTGGTAACAGTGGGGATGAATAACCTCTTTTATTTTAAACTATGTACACATAACAACAAAGTTCAAGACAAGACCATATAGAGGGGGGGGAAATTAATTTTTTTTTATACCCACATACTTATTAGCATTAAGATGCATGTGTCCGCATAGACTGGCCAGGATTTACTGTGGGGTCACAGAAGATAAGGGATGCTGCTTATTGAGGTCTTACCATATCTTCTGGGTTCCTCTTGACTGCTGACAATAGTACCCTTTGGAAGTTGAGAATGAATGTGGTCTTTCATCTTTCCTTCCTGACTCACCTCTGTGAGTCAATAATTGCTCTGTGAGGCAGTCTACTGCAGTCTACTCTCAGCCTTTTATCTCCTTTCCTGGATGTAGGCTGTACTTTTGTCTTAAGTTGTTCCTTTTTTTCTAACATGGATGCTCTATGAAGCTTCATGTGCATGTACTGGGATCTTTATGTCCTGCCAATCTATGCTGTCAACCCATTACCTTCTTCTATACCTATTTTTCTGTCTTTTCTTCTAGAGCTTTCACACATGCATATTTTCATTCATGAACTTGAATCCTGTGGTCTAAGAGACCCACGAGTTTCCTCCTGTCCTGGTTCAACAGAGACAGTATACTGCTGCTGTTGCCATTTGTAGGTCCTGCTAGTAGTGGGGCTGAATATATATTCTCAGTACACACACGTGCATAAACACTGCACGTGGGGACTGTGCAAATTAATACTCATTAGAAAGCAGTGCCTCTACTGGCACCCACTTAAACACAAGCAGCACTCATACAAACGTGAAGGATAACAGCCTCATCTTGTTTCTCCCATCCAGTTTATCAGGAGTGAATTTTATTAGTGAAAACATAGACACAGGCAGCCTTCCCTCACACTTACTTTATTCTGAAACAAACACGCATTCGCAGATCCTTTGCATATTGGTGTGGACTTTAGTCTACCTAATGTTCCTGCCTGCACCCTGGGACCCTTACCCATTCTTTGATTCAGACCTTGGATCTCTCCAGATGTGGGTCTCCTAATCACTGGCTGGTTCAGCTGGATTGAATTGCTACCAGAGTGTGTTCATTTGCTCATTAACAATCACAGATCCTTCGGATATTAGAATGAGGCTTTTTAAGTCCATCTAATGCCCGTGCCAAGACCCTAGTCCCTTTACCTCCAGTTACCAGCTCAGACCTTGAGTTTTTACAGATGGAGATCTCCTCCTCCTCACTGGCTAGTTCAGCTTGAAGTATGCTAATAAATAACACCCACACAGAATAGACATTGAGTTCACACAGTTAGAAAAAGGATGTAATAAGAAGATAGCATGTTGTTGTTTGTTGTTTGGTCCTTGTTACTCCTCGAGGAGCATAGGGCTGCAACAACACTATGCCACCAAACCCGGTGGGATAGTGTTGTTGCAATTTCTGTAACAGATTTTGTTTTTTACATGATTGGGTTGTTAGCCCAAAACAAAACCCCCAACCTGGAGGGCCAGGGTGCAACATTTTAGTCTGGCCCGACAAGGCACGCAAGCCACCACACCACCACAAGGTAAGTTGCACCAACTAGTGGTGGAAGAAGATAGCATAGTGTGCGATAATGACCAGACAAGTATACTAACCGTCAGATTGCTTACACCTAAGCCACTTATCCCCCCCCTTCACATCCACCTTGGTCCCTTTCTCTATCCTTCTTTCCTCATAAATAAAAAAATTTGTCCCTAAATACTATTTTTTACATTGGTCTCAGTTTTTCTACATTGGTAAGCAAATTTCATATTTCTGATATTGATCCCTAAGTAATCTTGCCTTTATATGGTGTTACTGATGTGCTGTTTTCCTGGGCAAGATTCTTCTCCCCAAATACTGTCCTTCAGATAGCTATGAGGTTAGCTGTTTAGCTGTGTAACTCCTAGAATACCTGTGAAAGCCATCCATCAGGGTGCTATCTGTAACTGTTGTCAGTTTCTCGCTGTTATTTTTTATGTCCAGCAATTTCTTATATAATGCCCAGTAGTTTCTCATGCTCTGTTCAGTTATTTAATCCTCAGGCTAACGGACTAGTCATCTCAACATTTTACCACTTAAACTATACCAATGTTAACATGTCTCTTACAAACCTGTTCTCATAGCTCAGTAAACTTATAAATAAGTTTATAATACATATGTACAACATGCAGTGTGATCCTGCATAGAGGAAATTTGTGGTACTTTGTTGGATGTTACTCAAAGGCATAGGGTTGATCTCCCTGTCAATTTGTATATATATATATTTTTTTTTTTTAAATATGTGTATATATATGCACATGAGCATGTGTATTTAAAGAAACCTTCTATTTGCTAAGTAAGTTTTTTTCCTAGGAAAAAATGTTGGTAACTTTTAAATAGTCTTTAAGAAGAGATTTGCATATTGTACTGTCTACTGCTGACCCTCTTACAGATACTAATATTTTTGTCCTCTGGACATGTAAATTATGGCATGGTGAACACTTAGTTTGTGACTATTTTTATTACTTTGTAACAGGCCATAATTTTTTCTAGTAATAATAGTCTACTTTGGTATATCAGGTAAACTGACACACTCTGATTTTGTTAGATATTAACCTGACTACAGTTTTATATTTTATTTTAAGCAGTTGATTGTTGGAGAAGAAACTTAAAACCTACCACTATGATGCCTTAGTTAAAGAGTTTCACCAAAGATTCCTAACAATATCAAATATATTCCTGATATACAGAAGAGGTCTATCAGTGCATCAGACATATTCTGTGCCAATATAACCATGAGCATGTTTCTCTTTTTAGGTGATATGTAATTCTGGTTCAGTAGAACAACAGCCAAAATACCGCTGATGAGTTTTTATGTAGAACTGAATACACTTCATGGAAACAAAGGAAACAGCCTAGAACTGGTGTTCTCACTGGCATCTATCATCATAAAGGAATTGATGATGAGCTGTTGCCTATATTTGTAGATTTTAAGACAAAATGAAAAAAATGAGAGGTTTGAACCCTTTCCTTTCAAAAATAGTAATTTGCTTTTTTATTTCTTTTTTTTTATTTCTTTTTTTATTTCTTTTCATTTAAACAAAAAATGAGCGAAGCCACTGAGGCGAAGG
>VXBL01009180.1:0-78407 GCA_013400195.1 Aramus guarauna
TTTTTTTTTTTTTTAAGCTGTCAAAATGAATTTGTAGTGTCATTTTGCTCTTCCAGCATTTGTTTGAGCCTTAATCTCTACTTTGGGTGTGGAGGCCATGGAGTTGAGTTTGTCTGAGACCCAGAAACAGTTGGATTGTCTCTGTACTGGTTGTAGAAAAAAAGAATTCTTTTAAGAGCAGATCTGAGGTGTGAACTAATGTAGTCTTACCTGTTTGAAGTAAATTCCAGTAGTATTGCTTGAAGTCTGGCAAAACCCTCAGCATTGTTTGTCATGTCTGTCTTCACTGCTACATTTGTGCCTTTGCCCGTGGGAATCCTGCAAGGGTCAAGTCACTTGTACTTGACTGTTGGCTGAAGGTGCGGAGGTGTAGGACTAGATAAACCCCAGAAAGGAGTTGCTAGGAATATTTTTTTTTAACACCATTGGAGAAAGCATGAGATTGAGATTTTAGGGCGAGAAACAATGAACTACCATGAGTATAAGGTAAAAATATTGAGGGGATAGGTAAGATAGGACAAGAGGAGGAGGAGGGAAATAAGGACTGTGATACTGACAATAGTACAGATAAGCAACATATTGATTAAAATATGAAAGATAAGTAAACAAGTAACGAATAGCAAATTGAACTGATTGATGGATACTTTGTGACTCTTGATTCTAAACTTGTGTCTTTCAGGTATGCCTTGGTAGATTTTGGCTTGGCACAAGGAACCCCTGATACAAAAATTGAACTTCTCAAAACTGCTCACTCTGAAGACCAGCAGGGAAGTTGCTTGCAAAATAACCCCACCGTAGCCTTGGGAAATGGGGTTTCTGTCAGTGTCGCAGCACCTAAACAGATAGCTCAACAGTCAGCCTCAAAAGCAGCTGATAAAAGGTCCAGCTCACTTTCAAAAACACAGATTAAACAAGGAAGAGGAGGAAAGGTTCTCAGTCTTCTTCATTAATATTGTTGTATGTTTAATGTATCACTTCATCCAACAGGGGGAGATGTAATACCTGAACACCAGTTGTGCACGTCTATCGCGCAGGGTCCCAACGCGATGCACAGACTCACAGCTTTCACGTCACAGTGGCTAGTTTTATGTAACCCTGTTGGCCTCAGCCACTACCTGTTACAAGTAATACAATGCCGAAAGCTGTACAAAACCCTAGCATGGGTTACTATTTCGACAGCCTTAAATCTTTAAGTGACATGTACTGCGGAACTCCTCCCCGAGCCAATAATTATTCATCTATGTTACTTAGTTGCATAACAAACCCAGTACAGACCATACTCGGATTGTCTTGGGGCACTTCTGAGGTGTGATTCGTTTTGTAAGCATGTTTGCTGTTCTGTCTAGACCATGTTTTCTTCATCCACAGTAAAGTGATGCCTGAAAATGACTTCCCATGCAGCTGTTCTTGCTTTATGTCACTTCACACTTTTCTTTTTTTTGAACTGTCAGTATCCAGCTGACTGTGTGTTAGATAAGATCCTTATTGTCCTTTCTGTTGGTATTGTAGGAGGATTCTGTGCACCATCCTGTCCCGCGCTCTGTCTTTGGAGAGAGGCATTTCAATGTCTATAGTTCCAGATACCAGGAGACCTCGAGTACAAAAGTAAGAAGTATGACTCATCAGTAAGAGCAATCTGTTACATATTTGAAAAATTATAGAACTCGTTGTTCTATAAGACTGGACACTGCTCCAGGATGCTGTGGAACTAAAAGTTTCTGAGCAGATTGTGTCTTTGCTGAAAGGCTTGAAAAATTTCTCATTTTTGTTTCAGTCCGTTTTGAAACTCTTAAACAGCTTGCTATGTAGCTGTCTCCGTAGCTGATCTCGTTTGTATGCTAAATTAATCTTTTTTCCTGCACACGTATCTGTGCAACTAAGATATACTCAGCTTGTGAAACTTTTTTTTAATTTCTTTTGCAGTTGAAGCTGGAGAGAAAACTTTTAATAAATATTTTTCTGTACTTTTTGTAATTAGTATTTAATATGACAAGGGAGAAATCCCAGCTAAATTAGAGGATTTAGCCAACAGTGATCATCTTATTAGATGATTAGAGTTAGTGTCTCTGTGTTGCTGTGGCATTTCATATACATTTCTTTAATTCTCATGTTGAACCAAAAGAATTCTTGAAACATGCTAAGTTGAAAACCACTTGTTTTGTAGCTTCAGACAATCTAATATATATTATTTTTAGTAAACACTGAAAAGTGTTTTCTGAAGTGGAGGAAATCAGGATATTTAGAAAGCTCCAGTGTCTGTTTTATAGAAGTTGTGATATTGTTAAAAAGGTTTGCTGTCTTCTGTTCTAAAGTTGCAGCTTCTTGCTCATGAGCACCTGTTCAGTCTTAGTATTTTAGGAACTGGCCTACCTATATATGACAGCCTTCTTACATATGTCACCTTTTCTAAAATATCTACCTCGCAGCTCATAAAACAATCAAAGATGATAGATGTATCATCTAGGAAGTTAGTAACAAAGAAGAAGATTATTTCTACCAAAACAGTGAGCAATGGGACAGCCAGGAAAGCTGCCAGTGGTTGTCCCTCAAACCTGACCTGTGACTGCTATGCAACGGATCGAGTTTGCAGTGTTTGCCTTTCAAGGTAATTTGCCTGGATAATGTTGTAAAATTGTCTGTTGTGCTGTCAAGCAGGGTCAGAAACTTAGATTTACTAGATAGCTGATTTAGTAAGTAAAAGATAGCATTTGATCTGTGCAACCGTTAAAACACTGAGTATGCTCTTTTTAAACAAGAATAGTTCGTGGAAGTCATGGCATAATTGGGTCACTGCTATCTGCAGCAAGACAGATTCGCTGTTAATGATTTTTATTTAATTATCCACCTACATGTTGTAGAAAATCGCTTGAGTTAATTACAACACTTAGAGAACACAATACATCAATCTGTCGTTAGTAGTTATCTAATCGGCCTAAATCATGCCAACGGTTTGGATTCTGGAAATCATGATATGTAGAATAAAAACAAAACATGACTGGTTTGTATTTGTTAATTTAAAAAAATAATGTTTAAATCTTAATAATAGACAGTTTAGAGAATCTAAATAACTCAGGTCAACTCCATCCCTCTGCCATTAGTTTTGGTTATGAATTAGTATTACCTTTTACCCACACATGCTTACTAGGCATGAAACTGTGGGGTCCCTGTCTTCCAAGAGTGTCACAGTATGGTGATACCAACTTCATTTCAGAAGTATGAAAAATGAGGAATTTGCCAGAGTCAAAAGAGAAGTGGCCCATAGAAGGAAGGCACTTTAAGCCACACAAGAAAGCTCTGGAAAGTTGGGTTGTTTTTTTTTAAATAATGATAATCTCACACCTCTTAGTTAATCTAATGAAAAATAAGTTCTTGTCAGCACTCAAATAGTGAACCTTAGTTTGCTGTGGACAAAGCCAGAGTATCCATGTTCAAGATTCTAGTGCATTTTTTGCCTTTGGCTTAATTAGTCTCAACTTTACGGTTTCCTATGGAAACAAGCCTTAAGAAAAATGTGTAATAAGGTTATCTTATGCAACATAATAATTTCATGCTAGATAATTATAAGATGCTTCAAGCTTCTATAAAACTTGAATAAGGTGAGTTCAGGCTGTTTACAGAAGTATATTCTAAAAGTAATATTAAGCATTATTATAATTAGGACTTCTTTATCAACTTCTATATTCTAAACATGTTTGTCTCTTATCACAAGGTGTCAGCAAGTTGCTCCCAGGGCAGGAACACCTGGATTCAGAGCACCAGAAGTACTAACAAAGTGCCCCACTCAGACCACAGGTACTGCACATCAGACTGAAATTAACCCTTTTTCACCTTTTGATCCTTCTCACTGATGCATATTATGTTGTCTTTTTTATGGGAGGGTGTTTGTTTACAGGTGAAATTCATTTTATCATCCCTTCTAACACTTATCAAGTGTTTCCTGATTTTAATTAAAAGTTTATCATTCAGAGTAAGAACAAGTTAGGAATATTTTTCCTGTGTTTGAAACTTGAGTATGTTGAAACTTGGGGAGAGTACATACTTTAGACTTTTCTAGACAGATTGTCACATATAGTTTGCTGTCATAGCAGGCATAGTTAATGGCATAATTGCAAATGTGTTTTAGAAAGCTTTGGTTAATACTTTTTAAGAGATATTTTCCTTTTTTGCTAGTGCTTTAAATAGCTGTCTGTAATTCTTTCTTACTAAATTTTTAATTTCTCAGGGTTAAAAAACTCTCAAGCTAGTAAGTTTCAGTAGTCTGGGTAAATACTAGGGCACAGCAGCGGGATGGTTAATGCATTAGCTGACGCAAGTAGGATGGGAGAGGTGGTGCCTACCTGGAGAATGGAGCACCAATGAAAGCAACGTTACCTGTTAAACATTTGGTGTATGACTAGGCGTTTTAACTTATGAAATAAGGGAACTAAATACAAATGTCCTCAAAAATTGGATTTAAAATAACAGGGTTTACCCACTTTTTTGCTGAATATCTTTTGAGGAAATTGTCAATTTTCAGTACTTAAAGTGTGTATACACACTCAGAATAGACTTAACAATACATTTGATCAGTGTATCCCTAGATAGCTTAGTGTTACTTGAAACAACATCTGTGCTGTGGCTAGGACTGGGATTTCAAGAGTTATGGCAGCCTGTTTGGAGTTACTGTGCCTGTGCTGTAACAGCCAGCTTTATGGGCTAGAAGACATCCAGAAATCCAGGACAAGTTTAGACAATCTCTGAATCTGTCTAGACAGAATTCAGGCAGAAAGAAGACATACCTAGGAAATCTTGGACACATGCTGGTGTTAAATATGCTTTCAGACAGTTTTCTGTTCTCTAGGGTAATTGGAGAGCAGGATTACAGAAAATATGGGTAAATCTGGAAACCCTTGGGTGTGGCACAGACAGCCCTAAAAGTACTGAGTCAGTGGTGCCGAAGCTCCTGTAGGATGTCAACAAAGGCCTTAATTAGAACTGGGTAGACTAATACTAATATTTATGAGATTATGTTGTATTTGAACTAACAAATTCTTCATGTCCGCTTCCATCTGGGACTGCTGTAGTCACCTCCTTGTATTCCTGCCAATCTTACTACTAGTTTTGGTCTCTGCTGAGGCCAAGTTACCAGCTGGATCCAGCTGACTCTATTCAGAGCTACCTTAGTGCATCTGACCCAGGTTCACAGTGCAGGGAATACAACCTAAACCTCCAAGCTGATGTTAAACAGGTCCAGGTACACTTTAACTTGTTTTGTCCTTCTGTTCCCCTTCCCTTGGTCTGCCTCACTAGTTGGATAACTAGACAGAAGCATAGAGAGGAATCATGATTTTGATGTCACTGCCCAGGATCTTGCAGTCTGCTGATGATCCCAGCTCTACCAGAACTGCAGGGCCAGGATTTACTACCCATTCAGATATATAATGTCTATTAAATTTCAGCAAGAGTTAAGTAATTAAACATCTTTAAAGGTCTTGACCTTGATGACTCCAGCTTTCTCAAACGTATATTTGGGGTGATAGTATGATCTTTTCAACAGTGATAGAGTAATACTAAAACATTTTTACAGGGACTATGAAGATGATACATTTTTTTTTTCCACTGTAAATTGTGCTAAATGGTAAACTTGAATTTTTTTTTTTTTTTAATAAAAGACTTAAAATCTGGTTTGCAGCTGAAGTCAGCTCCATACTTTTTTCCCCAAAGTCCTATGCTAACAGTGTTTCAAAGTAAAATGTCCAAATTAATTACTGCCTAGTTTACTACTACTTTTTTTAAAGAGAAGTAGAATAACTATGGCTTTATTTCCCAATTGTTAATTTTTTTCTTTAGAGTTTGAGAATTCTTCAAACTCTCTCCTTCACTTTCCTTGCCATCTCTCAAAATGTGCACTTTAGCAAGCCAAAAAATTATGGCAGACAGGTATTCTCATAACTTTCAATATTAAAGTTTCCATCATGCTTTGGCATCTATCCCCAGAGTACTCCTTGTACTCTTCATAACACAATGAAAGTGATTAATAACTTCTAACTATTACAGTTCTTAAACTGGCTATCTTGTCAAGTGAGAAAGAAATAAAGTTCATAGCAAAATAAATTTCTTAGTACTGCCTAACTGTGGCAGCTTCAGTCCCAGAAAAATTCAGATTCACATTCGTCAATTATTTTTTATTTATGATTTTTATATAAGGTTTTCTTCATATGAAGCAAACTTAAATAAGTATGAAAACTAGCCAGTTTTTCAGCCCCTCTCATCTCCCTGGGTAAAACAACCTCAAACATTGTTTTGGTACATTTTAAGTTTAGCAAGTTAATGGAATTACTCATATGAAAAATTCTATGGAAAAGCTTAAACACTCCCTCTGCATCAAAGCAGGAAATTATTCTTCAGTCTAATTATAGTAATTTCCACTGTTTGCTGAAGTGTTATCTGACTTACCAAAGTCAGTAATTCAGAATAGAACTTTTTCTGACAGAAACTTTTCAGGTTATAATTTCTCTTTAAAGAAAGTTGTGACTTTGTTTGTGATAAAATTGTGAGTTTCATTATTACTAAGTTTGCTTTCAATTGCAGCAATTGACATGTGGTCTGCAGGAATTGTATTCCTTTCTCTGCTCAGTGGACGGTATCCATTTTACAAAGCAAGTGATGATTTAACTGCTTTGGCACAAATCATGACAGTTCGTGGATCCAGAGAAACCATTCAGGCTGCTAAAACTTTTGGTATGCAAACCTTAATTATGGGGAAAAGGGGAAAATGCATGCTTGGTCTGCTATTTAATGCAGTGACTTACGATCTGTAAATTTTTTTTTTAATATATAAATATATTTTTAGGTTTGGGAGTCATTTTGGAGTTAAATCACACTTTTTGCATGTAAAACACTAAAAGTACTAGTCTACATGTACAGCGTTTAAAGAATGTTTTGTATTTTTCTAACTTTTATAATTTGTATACGGAGTACTTCATGCCATAGGTTTCCCAACCTGTCTACTGCCTTTCACTAAGTGACCACTTGAGGTGAAATATGCCAACTAAATGTTTTCTGCTGGCATTTGGTTAGAATTCCTGAGGCAACGTTTCTATTCCTGTAACATTTGCCCTGGAGCTTAAGTCAGTATGAATTAATATTTAGATGATATAAACCTTGCTTCCCCCCCTCCCAAAGAAGGGCTAGTAAAAACAACAAATGACAACAACAATGAAAACAAAAAAACAAAACCCAACAGACAGCCTGTTTAAAAAAACCCAAAACAACCACAAAACACACAACCCCCTAAAATAACCATTCCCTTAATTGTTTGCAAGCCCAATGCCGCAGCACTTGCTACCTGGAAATGTAACTGGTGTCATCAGTTTTCATTCTCCAGACAGAGGTGCAAAAAAAATCAGGGTAATTATTTCTCTTCTGTTATGTTAAAATGCCAGTGAAATGCAGAAAGATTGGGGGGGGCGGGGGGGTAGCTGGCAGGGAGGGTAATCTGTCACTACGTAACTTCATGAACAAACCCCAACAGCTTTGTTCTGAGCAGAACAGAGACAATTGTCCTTCTGACTTGCTGGGGCTATTGCTGTAAAACATGGCAGCTTTGGAGCAGTGAAGGGGTTGGATTTGGGTTTTTGATAGGTTAATGGTTTGGGGGGGTTTTTAATGCTGATTACATTTCGAGACACAGAGTTTCTCTGAAACAAACTTAGAAGTTATAGTTGCATCAAAAGTATAATAAGATGTCACTAAATCTTTTTTTCTAGGTAAATCAGTTCTGTGTACCCAAGTTGTCCCAGCACAAAACTTAAGAACCCTCTGTGAGAAGCTGAGAGGAACAAATAGCAGCTGTAAGAGATCTCAGGGTGAAGTGCCCAGTAAGTCTGTAAATGACTCAGCTTTGCCAGTTGCAGCAGACAAACCATGTGCTCCTGAGACACTCAGAAAACAAACTCCGCACTTAAAGAGCTTTCAGGAAGGTGATGGTGCTTTGGAAATGAAGGCAACAGACATGAAAGGCTGGGATCAGGTTCCTGATGAAGCATATGACCTACTTGATAAGTTACTAGACTTAAACCCTGCAACAAGAATAACTGCAAAAGAGGCTTTGATGCATCCTTTTTTTAAAGACATGAGACTCTGAGAAGATACTATATTCTGTTATTGCTTTCATATGTTTTATGTGGAAATGAGATACTGAGGTTAGTTTTACCTTGTTGCCCTCAACATTTGCATTCACTGAAACACTGTCACACTGTGTAGAGAACTACTGAAATTGTCTTGTATGGTTGGACTACAAATGTAAGTTTTAGAAATACTTGCAGATGTAAAAAATTACATAAACATCACTAACATGGTCTTATCCTAAGACACTTCTGAGGGGTTATTGCTGAGCATACCTGTTCTCTGAGAAAGTTAACTTTGATCAATAACTAGAAAGAAAAAGAGTTTCACAAGCTCTATGCTTAATTCTCAAGATATTCTCTTAACATTTACAAATTTGCCTTAAGGTATGACTGAAATAAGGAAGTGCTGGAGAGACTTTTTCCATACTTGCATATCTCTGCTTTGTTCCTGATTAGTACATGAGGGACTGAAAATAGAACAAAGTGGGTTAATTTTGTTCAGGCTTTTTTCAAAGAACAGTATTACTTTGGGAGGGTTGCTAGAGGAGGGGCCAGGTGCTGGAGGTTATATCATCAAAAGAAAAGCATAACTGTTTAAAAATTACATTTTTGTTCCTGTCTGGTCTTTCCTACTTAGGCAACAGTAATAAATGCAGTTACTCATTTTGCATAGCTCATGTTTCCTCAGTACCATGGGTAACTGTCAATATTCAACAATAACTGCCTTCAGAACTTCTTGTCTGACATGCATAGGTTTGATTTCTGTTACGGAAATTGATTTAAAAAAAATTGTTAATAAAGGATTTGTTTTTACAACTTGAAGATTGTCTGGAGATGCTTCTATAAAAATTAGTCAGGTAAGGTTTTCCTGTAGGATGTTTCTGTTCAGGAAGAATTATGCACATTTGTTTCCTGCATAAATTCCTCAGTGATAGAAAACACTTTTCAGATAGCTCTAGTGTATGACTGTCATAGTGGAAATATCTTAATTATCAAGGAAGTCTTACCACAGAGTTAAGGCCAGACAATAGATAGATTCTAAGTAGGAAAAACAACCTTAATAACCTCTAACCCTATACATTCAATGTGCGAAATAGGTTACCTTTAGCAGCAGTTACTCTAAAACTCTTGGTAATTCTGGAGACTGAAACTTAGTACAGTGTTTTTCCATGTGTATTTCTTGAAATGCTAATGGAGTTGTTCCTATAAGAGGTTACAAGCCATTCTGAGAAAAGATTGCTGCTTTGATAACTTTTGTATAAGCTTTCTCGTATGAGCTGGTGGTTACAATAGTGCAAAGGTCCTGACTGGGGTTGGGGCTGAAGAGACATTATTTCAATATATTCAAAGTCTTGAATACATAGAAAGTGATGGTAATGCTGCTCTGTTCCTGGCATCAGCTATTAGAGAAAAATATTTGCAGATGTCAGAATACTGATTGCAGAAAATCTTGAAACCCACAAGACCCTGGGGCCCAGGTCTTAGTAATTTTTGCTCTTTATGTAATTTCAACACAGCACGTCACTGAGAAATTATTTATCTAAAGGAACTGTGGCCAAATTTGGCAAGCAATGCTGTCTGCCAGTGTCTGCAGATGTATTGTTTCCTCCTACGTTCACTCATGCTATGGTCTTATGAGAGCACTAGCTGACAACAAGCGAAAATATGTCAACTATCCATTGTGAACTTTCTGAAGGACTTCAGCCTTTCAAGCCTTCCTGCTAACCACAGCACTGAGCAGCTCCTTGCAGCAAGCACTACAGCAATTAACCACTGCGTAAGCTGAATGGCCAAAAAGGGAAAATCATTGCTAACTGTGTTTTTACCAAAACATTAAGGGTAAATAAAACTCTGTAAGGAACAATTCTAAGCTCAGTATACTCTGTAACAAGCTAGAAGAACACATTGTTATTCCTTCTTCCAGATAGATATCTATTTATTTAAAGCCTTGAGAAGTTTTTTTGGGGGAAAAGATAAAGTGAAAAGAAAAATGTGTTTGAACAAGCATATGCTTACGAAGTACTTTTTGTAGCACTCTGCAAAAGAATGAAAGCCAGAAGTAAAATGTTAAATGCAATGGGCTGTCAAGGAAAAGAAAAAAAAAATAAAAAGAGAAAATTGAGGGAAAACAGCAAGAAAACACTAGAAGTGAGCAGTGGTTGCCACTGAGTTTTCTGCTTCTCTCCTGCGTTTCTAAGAATCTCTCAAAGCTATAGGTAAGAGCCAAGTACCAAGGTTCCTTTAAAGTTTAATTACACGGTTTAGAGATATTTATAATTGATGTAAGTCTCCTGTTATGAGAGGTGCAATTAGAAGAAACTGCACAGAAATGACATTGCTGCAACACATGTTCAGTGGTTGTGGGGCCACAGCTGGATTACTGTTAAATTCTGGACACCATGCTATGACAAGGATATTAAAAAAAATGGAAAGAAACCAAAAACAGCACCAAAAAGCAGCATGGTCTTGGAAAGATGAAGAGAAACTGATACCTAGAATCCTGAGAACAGAACGCTGGGAGCAAATCTAAATACATCTGTATCTAGCACAGGGAAGGGTAGCTTATTCTCAGTTATAAGCCAGGCTAGGTGCAGAAATTGGGGCATGTAAGTTTATGGTATTTTTCCTAGTTGTAAATGATAATTAGGAAACAGAAGGACATCTTATTAAGAGTGCCTGAGGAAACACCTGCCAAACAGCAACTAAGTTCTTCTGGATAATAAGGGATAAATGAAATTCTACATTCTATTGAGTTTATAGTCCTATCACATTTGAGATTGGACTCAATGCGATATTTATTTAAAGCAAAATACTGTGTAGATAAGAAAATAAATGGGACATTAATATTCTGTCTGAGAATATTCATTATCCTCCTTATTTTATGTATTTGCCATATCTAGAGTTTACATATTCTCCGCTCTTCAGAAAGTAAAAGCAACGTGGAACCAACACACGGCCAAGGCTTCCTGTGCAGGGGCAAAAGGCCTGTTGTACTCTTAATGCTGCCTCTCCCTGACTCAGCCCTCTTTACTTGCATGTCCTTTGGCTCTGCAAAAATACTATCCTTATACAGTGCTTTATTATATCACATTAAAAAACACTATAAGCATTCCTCAGTATGCCCAGAGGATTGTTTATTTAATTTCTGGAAAGACTTAAATCCTCCTGAGAGGATATGGCAGGGAAGAGGGTGGTTTTGTTACGTGTTACTAAGGCCACCAGGTGTGATGGGATCCTAAAGTGTTTCCATAGCTGCCCACTATCCAGCCAAATTCCGATGGTCAGGACCTATGGTGGACCTTAAGGCAGACCACGAAGGAGATTTTCATTCCAGGGCGCTTCTGCCACAGATAATCTAGCAATCAGTGCCTTGTGGTTTTGCAGGAGTAAGACACACATTAAACTCAGTGGGCTTTGCAATCTGTTCTGGCTACAGTGAAACATCTTATTTTGGATATGACTGCCAAGGACAAAAATATTTCCTTTACAAAGATGATTTATTTTCCTAGCATCTTTCTGACCATTACATTCTACTAGTCAGCAAAATAAAAAGAAAAAAATCTTGAGAGCTTGCCTCAAGTATTTGTTGTTGATGAAGAGGTATGTTCCTCTTCTGAATTAGATGACATACGTCTAAGAAAGTGTTTGCATTTTCCTACCTCCTGGAGGCAGAGCACACAAGATAGCAGAAGTTAAAAAAAGCAAACCAGTTTTCTCCCATTTGTTCAAGTTATCACCACATTTCAAAGACACTTCTAGCTATGGGGAAAAAATGACTAACCATTGAAGGCACTTAACAGAACAGCAGCAATTTAAAGGAAATTAATACTTAATGGCTTCATGAATTCCTATTCTATAATGAAACAATGTATCTCAACTGGTAGGATTATAGCAAAGACAATTCTCTGAGACATTACTCAAGCAATTTTCTTACTGCACCATAGATGTAAATGGCTTTTTGTTGGTGTTTGGGGTATTTTTTTGTATGCTTGGGTTTTTTTAAAGCACAGAGCGTATTTTTCTACTACTGTAGCCACAGCACATTCGCTTCAAATTCCTCTCTCACCTTTTCCAGAGAACAGAACACGCACCAGGTCAGTGGCAGTACACGTGTGGTTCACGCTCCTTTCTGCTGCTGCGTTCCTGGCTGGCCAGTTCAAGGGGTAGTAAATATTTAAGTTGGCAGCCTGCACACAGTGGGTGGAAACTGGATAGTCCCTTTGGCCGTACACTTATGAAGGCCAGCATATAGAGTTTTGTTACTCTGGTAGCAAAAAATTTCTGGTACCACTGAGGTGAGGGTCCAGTAAATTGGGTATTTTGCATCAGGAAGGTACAGCATAACCCAGACAACCAAGGGGTTTTAAATGTGCCTGTTGCATACTTAACGCTGTCTCTCCATGACTCAGCCCTTTTTACTTCCATGTCCTTTGACTCTGCAAAAATATTACCCCTGTACAATGCTTTATTGTATCATGTTAAAAACTAACTGCTATGAGCATTCCTCAGCATCCCCAGAGTATTGTTTCTTCCATTTCTGGAAAGGACTTAAATCCTCCTGAGGGGATATGGCAGGGAAGAGGGTGGTTTTGTTACATGTCATTTGCTTTCTTGCATAAAGTTCTTCTGTGGTTTTCAGAAGAGTCAGTTTTTAATCTAAGCCCTAATTATACTGGGGCTGTTTTAAAAATACTATTGCTAAGAAGTGTTTTACCTAAGGTATCCATTCAGTCAATTTCTTTTATATGTCATAAACAAACTACTTGTAACAAATAATGCATAATTAGTCTTACTTCTTAAAGAGATAGAGATGTAGCCTAACAATTAGAATATTTGAAGAAAATTAACTTTTTATGATGAAAGGTTAATACAATTTGGTTTAATGAATGCCACAGGTCACGTCTAGCAGGAGGCAGCTCATTGATAAAAATCTCTCTCTCACCACCTCTCCCCAAAAATCCCAGAGGATCAGATTCCTGCACTCTGTGTTGCTGTAAGGTATTTGTCTCTAATGATTCTTTTGCCGCTTTGAACGTTACTGTGTGTTATGTGCAAACCACCAATTATTTGCATTTCCAATTGTCCTGTGAGACCTCTTGAGTCCTGCTTCTGTTCTACTGTCCAGTTGCTTGTTTCAAAGATCTGAGGTCCCTTACCAAAACCCCTCACTTGGACTTGGCAGTGTGGGTAAGAAATTCAAGAGTGCTCTGTGGCTTTCCATTTTTCTTGTCCATAGTCTTATCTGATCTGGGAATACCAATCTCAAATGAAAAGTCTAACTTCTGCTGAAATTTCTACCAGGCCTCTACGCACCTGTCTGTCTTACGCTGGGGGAAAGTGCTGAAGTGAGACAGTAACACTGAACTCAGAATACAAAATGCTACGGGCAGCCTTTTTCTTGCTTCTATAAACACATCAACATCTTTTTCCTTCTCCAGATTCATATTCAGCTATAAAGTTTGCTTCAAAGTTGCTTTCAGGACTCCTCCAAAGTTATTCTACCTTCTGATTGCCAGCCCGCTACCATGGGCTGCCTTAGCTCCTCGTGGGGCTCCTTCCACATCCCAGAAGTGAGCGGACTACGATAGCTGACTTACTGCAGAGGGGTACAAGACTCAGATCAGGGATCTTTTTGTTCTTTTAGTACTTTTTGTTTTAATGGATTGAACTAGGGTAGTTTACCACAGACAATTCATCACAGCACAGAACTGTCCTGCGCACAGCTTATAGCCAAGCGTTACTGCCTACTGGGATCCTTCACATGTGCAATCCGACATATGTTTTCCATTGCCGGTCTGCTTGCAACTGGCTCTGTAACTTGAGTCACATTCATTACAATTGCTTCATGAAAAAAATAGTATGTAGTTTGAATTTATAGGTATTTACCCCAGTTGTCTTTGTAAAAATCACAGTATGCTGGAATATTCACTTACAGGCAGCCCATTCTGGGAGGGGAGAGGGGTTCAAGTTACCTCCTGATTGCTGTGCTTTTTGTTTGCTGAAAATCAATGATTCAATTAATTTGATGCATTATGTCTTAGATATGGTAAGGTCCTAGCAGCCAGCAAAACGAGGACTGCAGAATCCCTGGCAAATTATTTTGGACATGAATGAAAATATATTGGACCAACAGTGCTCCAGAACTGCATAGCCTGGCCTTCTTTCAGAGCTTATAAAATGAGACTTAATGGAGGGCTTCTCCTTGAAACATGAAGATTCATCACCTACAAATTTCATAGAGCACATAAAACTGATTAATAAAACTTACTGTTTCTAACCATTTTGGATCCTAATGAATTTGGTCAGACATTACTGTGCCACTTCAGCTGATGGCTGCTGAACTGCACAGCTCGTGTTCTCACACCACCTTCAGGACCACATACTGATCCGTGGAGGTGAGAACATAATCCAGACATGCTTCACTCTGCCTATAGCCTCCCTGTAAAACCTGGGGTAAAAAAAATTAATTTTCTATCAAACCAATTACTTTTCAAGTGTTGACTGACACTCAGTCACTCATAATCACGGTTTGTGAGATGGTATTGTTTTGTTCGGTCACATACCAATTGTCAAAAGCAGCAGCCACACCATCGTGCTTACAACTTGCTGTTTTTAAACCTGTAATATTTGTATATCATGCCCATGAAATGCTGGATGTACTTCACATTTAAATTGTAGCTACAACATCTATCTGTCAGTTTTAAGTGCCTCAATACATGCTAAGCTTTGGCATGCAAACCTGAAAATTAGATTTACCACACAACTTTCACATATTAACGTCACTCATCCCCTATTACTAGTCTCAGCCTGAGTCAAATGCTAATTTGCAACATTCAAAAAAGTCTCAGAATATCCAGGGGAGAAATCCAGTACTGTGATTCAGCCAAGCATACGTTGTTCGGGTGAATCCCAACAAATATATATATACAAATATATTTTGTATATTCCAGTGCAACANGTTCAAAAAAGTCTCAGAATAACCAGGGGAGAAATCCAGTGCTGTGATTCAGCCAAGCACACGTTGTTCAGGTGAATCCCAACAGGTCTATTTTGTATATTCCAGTGCAACAAACTGGAGTTTGGAAAATAATTCCTCCCTATAATTTTACTGGAAAGTATGAAAAAGGCTTCTGTAAGAACTAGGAATACATTAAATAAGAAGTCAAAAGAAAAATTCAGGTGGCAAAACAAGAAACACACCTGCTATCATTACAGACGATGGTGTGCTCATTCTCTTAGCTTCACATGCCTGGATGGCAGGCATCCTATGCCCATCGCTTCCTGGGAGTCTGCTAAGGAAGGGATGGAGGACACTGGGGATACAGTGCTAAGCTACCTCTGCTAGTTTCAGTGTCCGGGCCAGGTCCGACTCCTGGTCCCGAAAGCACTGAGCTGGCACAGGTTAAGCTGTCCCGTATGGCTGAGCGAGGGAGCTGCGGATGCCGAGGAGCAGCGCTGCCAGCCTGACACTCTTGAGGTGCTTACCAGGAGGGCAGCTCTTCCAGGGCACCACTTATGGCCCAGCAGAAGAATCCATTCTTCAACAGTTAACATTGGCCCAAATAATCGGCTCCAGCAGCTACCCAGACTGGGAGAACATTACAGTGCTGCTCACGGGTGCCTCCTCACGCCCGGGGCCGTGCAGCGTTCCGGGGCAGGAGCTGCAGGTGCCGAGGCAGCGGCAGGGAAGCATCCCGGTGGGGTGTCCCCCTGACCCACCCTCCCTGGCCCCCCGCGCAGCGGGAGCAGCCTGCTGCCTCCCCGACGCCGCTGGGCCCTGCACACAACACGAGCAGCAGCCCTCCCTTTCTCGTCCCACTAATCTTTTCCAGTTTATAAAACTGACAAACATAGGGTAATAGATGGCTTTTAAAGATATGCAGCTTATTTATCAGGAGGAATGAAGTTGGATACAGCAGCGCAGGATTTTTTCCTTATCAAAACAGATGAAGAACTGAAAGATGGATGCTACCAGATACCACAATAAATTCCAATTCCCATCAAGCAAACTGTAACGATTCATTAACATCCCCCCACTCAGATAGAGGGAGATCTTCCTGTTGGTCTGTGCCCCTATACTGGGATGACTTTTTTTCTGAAACTGTTCCACATGGTTAACAGAAACATACCATTTGTTGTTAAGCCTTATTTCTCTTGGTTCAGAAATAAGTTTTTTTAGTAGCAATAAGCAAAAGGTGTTTCCCTCCCACCCCGTTCCTTTGACTTCTACATTCTCCTTCCCAAAAATGAGTTTATCAAATTTATAACATGTAATTAAGTATACCAGATCTAAGTGCAGGAGGGATCTTTTACAATCTTCCAAAACTTGCTGGTGACCAAAGAGTCAGAAGAGGCCTCCAAGCTGAGTTCCTTCATTTGAGTGGAGCAAAGTAACAGTTTCCACTGTCTGGGAGAACAAAGGTTGACTGAAAGCCCTCAAGAGACTACTGCTATTTTGCCAGCAGCTTTTCAGATACCGCATGAATGTCAGGGCAAGAATGTAATTCCCTCCAAGCATTTTCAGCCACAGTTCTTCTCAAAAGGTCCTCTTTGACCCTGCTGTCATAAGAGCTAGGACAACTGAGATTTTAATTCAGAACTTTATTATAGAATAATATATAGAATATACGTACACAGACTATTCCAGCTAATAACCAGCATGAGTACAGAAAATGTCTGGACAAGCAAAAAGCAGAAGAAAATAGATAAGAGAGAAACACGCAGGAGGAGGAGCAGCAACAAAATGGAATTCAATCCAAAATGAAGAACAATTTGTTTTCATAGCTTGGAGGAGTAAAAGGAACAAGCCCACTGCAAGTTTTCACAGCCAGAGTCCTTCAGATAACTGCATGACTACTGGTCAGCCTACACACTGAATTACGACTGAAGGCACTTCACCATCTGCAAGTGAGAGAGAGCACTAAGCATTTGTAGCTCTTTGTATGCTGGAGCAGGTGTGCACCCTTGGTTCTCCAGATTGGAGACTTACATGAACAAGCTACAGCTCTCTTTTAGGCTGGGGCACCCAGGGTTCCCTGCTCTGCAAACCGAGCACATGGAGAGAAAGAAAAGGAAGAGAGAAATTTTGGAACCGCATGCCCGTATCTTGCCCTGCTATGCGAAGGCAGGCTGAAGCTAGGGAATAAATGCCACCCTGCTTGGAAAGTGCTTCCTAAGCATAATCTTGCAAAGCAAAGCACTCAGAATACTGATTAAAAACACACCCCCACCCCCCCTTACTTAGCAGCTCACATCAAAGAAGCTTAAGCACATGCTTAAAGTTAAACAGATGTTTAGGTTTCTCCTGGAGCAGGGCCTGTGCTGACTCTGCAGTACTGCAGATTTACAGGACTGACCAGCAGCAACTGCAGACCCTTAATTCTGGTGGTACCTCTGCTCTACTGATACGTGCTCTTTGATACGCACATACTGCAAACACTGACTCAGATGCCAGATGTATGTAACATACACAAAGCCATAAAGGTACTTCTCAAACTCTAGCAATCTAGTTGATTCAAATAAAGCATGTAAATTTCTTGAAAATTAAACATATATATATATGCGCTACATAGGTTTCAAAAATGGTTTAATAAACTGATTATTGTACCAAATATCCTAAAATTCCACATTAAGTGAATAGTGGGCATGGACAAAAATGCAAGAGAACGTGAAAAATACAGAGTGAAGATTGTTACAAAACACTCTTCCACTAATGACACGTTAAAAAAGTATTGTACTACAGCGTCTAGAAATGAATAAGTGTGTTACAAATACTTGAGTTTAATCTCTAAACTATTCTTCAAAACTCTTTGCCCTTTGCTAGCCAAAAGAGTCGGGTTATTCCAAATGGACGTTATCTGCTTTAGAGACAAACTCCATTGCAGGGGGAAGCTCTAGTTGCCAAGTACTCAGCAAGACAGATTTGCAATTAGGTACTTCCCTCTACCCAAGGGAGCCTGGACTACAAAGAAAGAGAGCAGGAGACAGACCCAAATTTAACTAAATGAACTGCACCCACTCCAAAAGCAGTATGCCAAGTTTCAAAATATTCTGGCTTGCAACAAAGCTTTAAAGATAAGTTTCCAACAGCCATCTCAACAGTCTGCTCAATATACAGACGCACGCGAGGATTTAATACAGAAATATAGCTCATAGTGAGGCCTGAGTAATGCAACTTTTGCCAGAATTAGGACATATATAGAGAACATGCTCCTGCACTGTCTATAAAACTCAGTCCATTAATTACAGTTGGCAAGCAACACATATAGGAAACAAGGGTGGTTGTGAAATAGATTGCAAGATCTGCTGGTTAAAAACCTGTATGCCAGAGGTACATAAGCAGTCTGCAAATAAATGAGCGTATTCCTACAAAAGGTTGTAAGGCAGACTGGCACAGAGAACCTTTGCTGGCGCTCCAGACACATTGCAACTGACTCGCTAATCTAGTTACACTGAAAATACCTCTTTCTTACAGTTTTATTTTCCAAAAAGCTGCAGATACACATGTCATTAAGGAGGAAGAGGTAAGAGGGTCACAAGATGCTCAAGTCTCACCACATTTAAAACAAAACCCCAAACAAGTATTTTCTAGTCCTTCCTAGATTCTGAAGCACACAGCAAAGCAGCAAGTTAAATGATCCATTTAGGAGGAATCTATGGGAGAAAGCCTAAGCCTTTCTCTTGAAAGGTTAAATGAACTCACTCCCTTCACGCGTGAGAGCTGCAGCGATATGTGTGGATTCTTCCTTTCCTGTCTGGTTGAGTTTGCTGAAACAGACTCGTTCCTCAAAACCTTTAGCTGCACAAAATAAGATTATCCATGATAGGGATGAATGCACACATGTAAGTGCAAGCAATCTGAACAATATGAATACACCACAGACAAACAAATGCAATATCACTTAAGCGTACTGGGAAATGTTTTCATTCATAGGTTAAAAAAAGATCTCAAAAAAAAAAAAATCAGCTGGTTATAAAATTTCTTCTATTAAATATTCTACACAAGATTTTAAAATCAGATCTAAAAACCATCAACAGCCTGTATAACCATTTGCTGTACCTGCCCGGTCAGGCCAGCACAAAGGACTAAAGCCCTGCTTGGATTTTCACACAAATGCCATTGCTTTTTGTACAACGAGCTCACAGCAAGGCACAAGGAAAGGGATGGGAGATCTGTAGCTGAAAGGATTAAATTTTTTCATGAGATTGCTGGATTTCTAGTAGCACAGAAACTGTATAATATCTTTTCCAAATCTGATTTTTCCATTAGCTTTCATAATAATAAACAGTGCTAGAAGTGTGTAAGATACTACTCCTCATCCCTAGAGAGCCATAGTTTTTAAGTGATCTCTCAGATGAGGCAGCACTTGAGGCACCAGAGTTCTCCAGCATCAGGTTAACAATCCTTTCGGAGGACCCAGGGAATTTACCCCAAAAGTTACAGGCAGTACCTCATGATCTTCTAAATTTCGTACATATATTTTTAGCCTGTTTTTGTCATTATAAAGCTGTACTACAATAAAAGTTTACAAAGTGTCTTGCTTAGGGTGTTGATGATGATAGAAGTATGTCATTTCAAAACAAAAACAAGTTTAGTTCATCCTTAAAGAATGTACTATCCTGATAACAACCATCTCCAAGTAAATTGAAGAGCCAGAGGGAACCAGAGCAACGTGAAATTCATTCTTCTCTGAAATACACAGGAACTGTTTATTTCTTCATGTGCTCAGACACAATCTGGATTTTCATTTAGTTATTACTGGAGCACAGTGAAACGAGAGCTATAGCATCCTGGTAAATTAATCATGGCCCAATTCCCCTCCATCTTTTTTGGATTTTGATTCTAATCCTACAGGACAGGCAGGCTGTTCCCCTGCCCCCTTCTATTTCTAGTTAATCTTTAGAAAGGACCATCTTACACCTCAGCTCAGAATTCACTGTAATATCAAATACCTGCAGAAGATTTCTACCATATATTCTTCTCAAAACACAGGTTTGCTTTCAGAGAGTATTTGGTCATTTCCAGCCAGAAGGAACCCAACCATGGCTGCACTGCTGGAGGTGCAGGCACTGGTTCAGGTAGGGTTAGCCTCTCTACGACGCACAAGCACGCCCTTGGCAGGTAAGCACGGAGTTACCAAGGCTCGGGGAGCTCTTGCCTTCTGGGGCAAGCGTACTCCCATTCAGCATTACGGAATGAAGGAAGGGGACATGCCGCAACACCAGTTTTTAGTACAGTACAGCCTGCTCCTTAGCACCCGCACCACCAACCTCACTCTCCACTGCAGCAGGGGTGGAGGCACCAGCCTAGTCTGTCCCGCTTGCTTGCCAGGCTTTTTTTTTTTTTTTTAGGTTGGTCATGCCAGAATTTAGTAGGCAGAAACTGTCTTTCTGATTGCTAGCAGAGGAGATCACAACCATCCCAACCCTACATAGCAGAGATCAAGCATCCCCCAACTTTCACACCTGGTATAGAGGTGAAGAGATATTTCCCCTTGTATCATGTCCTCTTTTTTTTTGGGGGGTGGGGTGGGGGGGTGACGCTGGGGGGAGAACCAAGACTGAGGCATCTTGCTTGAGAGTTCTGTTTGCTCAGGTCTAAGATATCTGCACTATAGCTATTAAGCCCTGAAGGGCTCCAAATATCACCATAGGCTATAAAATATTTCTTGAACATCAGCAAGGTTCAGATTTGCAGCTAGAACTCAAAAGCCTGGTAACACACCACAAGAAGAACGCTGAAGAAACTGAGCATCACCCCTGCTCTGGTCCCCACAACAACAGGAAATTTGTTAAACAAAAATCTGAGCTCATCCCAAGAAGCAATCGATGCCCCTGGTACATGGGAGAAGATATGACCCAGAAAGAGAGGCCAGGAAACACGCTGGCCATCAGCTCAGCCATGCACAGCCAGATACCTTGGGAACTTTTGTTGCTCCTCCTTGAGATGCACGAATGGCACAATCCTGCTGAGGATGAAGTTGATTTCCATTAGCTTCTGTAGTACTTTGATGAAGCACAGGAGAGTTCAAGAGACACACCACAGCAGAGTTGGTACGTATTGCTACATGCCAGCTGTCTGGTACCTCCCAGCGGGAGCACTGCGTGTAATTCAGCAGCCACTAGCAAGGACGTGCCCACTGAAGGCCTAAAGGAGCAGCAGGAGGAGCAGGGCTGCTCCACAAGAAGATGTGACCAGGAGCCGAGGTGACCATAGTGCAGACAGCCCTCTCACCAACAAGCTGCAATCTTGCAACATGTGAACAGGACAGGCAGAGCAGAGTCCTGGCACGTTGGCGGTCCCAGAAAAAGCAAAGGGATAAACTGGGTGCAGGGTCTATGCAGAGCATCCAGTTAGGAGCAAAAGGAGATGTGGATGGAGAAAAGGCCACAACACAGATCCAAGACCCATCCAGGAGGTCCAAGACCCATCCAGGAGGTCCAAGACCCATCCAGGAGGTCCAAGACCCATCCAGGAGGTCCAAGACCCATCCAGGAGGTCCAAGACCCATCCAGGAGGTCCAAGACCCATCCAGGAGGTCCAAGACCCATCCAGGAGGTCCAAGACCCATCCAGGAGGCAGGGCCAGGGCTGGAGACAAGCACATTTACAAAGTCTGAGCTGAAGCACAGCCCCAAGCCAAGGGCAGAGGCTCTAGGGGAGGCTGCTCAGGGCTGGTGGTGCACTCAGGGCCCCAACATAGTGGTTCGAACCTTAACTGCCTTGTCTCCTCGTAGGAGGACGTTACTATTGTAACCCTATTGCTTTTATCATCACCCTTCCAGAAAGACAGACAGCTGCCTCAATTCTTCTGTCTCTCCTCTAAGAGAACAGTTTTTAAACCAGCTGTTAGGGTAATTTAAGCTCATGCTGTCAAATAAATTGACCATGCAGTTTTTGAGATTTACTTCATTTATGCCTTTTAGAGCCAGCCTCGGGGACCTCAGAGTTGCTGCTCAAGCAAGTATTTAATTGCTTTAACTTAGTATTGAAAATATATTACTGTCATCTTTCAATCTCCATTTGTGCAGCTTCCTGCCACATCACACACATTCATTTCTGGTTTTCTGTATTTAAAAAAAAAAAAAAAAAAAGTCACAGACCTGGCGTGTGCCTGTTACGTAACCCCCTTCCCCCCCGCCCCCCACACACACACTAACGGGCGCAGGAATTTGGGATGCCGAGTGGCCGCAGCTGAGCAAGCAGACTTGGCAAGCTCAGATTTTACTTCCTGTAAAACTGGAATGCGGAGCAGCAGCTCGCTGGGCTTTGGAGTTGAACAGTAATTATTGCACTAAAGAGTTAGTCTGGGACAGGAAAATAAGATAAGCATTGAAGCAAGCCTACTGCTGGGTCTGCAGAGCAGAACACGGCTGAAATCAAGTATTCTAAAGTAGGTCAGCACACCCCCTTGTAAGTATGAGTAAGTGGTCACTGTGCTGAAATCGCCTGTGGGTGACTGGGATGCAGCAGTGTACAAGAGCAGGGCTCCAACCAAACATGACTCAGAGGAGCCAACCTGCCTTGTTCCTGCTCTTCTCCTAACTCCTGTCCCAGCTTCTGTATGCCACAACTATTTTGAAGCCACTTCAATTCTAACCTAGTGGTGGCTCTGAGCAACAAAAGGAGACTGGGTTTGCTTTTTGGGAGTGCTGGATCTGCAAAGAGGTATGTTGTTCTCAGGCCCTGGTGCCAAGCACCCTAAAGGTTTCCAGTCGCCAGGAGATGTTGCTGCAGGACAGGCTGCTCAACCCTGGCCCCAAGCTAGGACAGGCCCACTGGCCTGGGTACAGTACCCACTCTCTCTCCCAACACCCAGCAGCACTGTGGAAACAGAGAATATTAAGCAAAGAGAGACACTATATAGAGGATTCAACATGCTAAATTCAGATAGGCCAAATATTTGCAAATCCCCTGTCCCTGAACGAACTGGGCTGAACTGCTGCACCAAAACATGAACTGCTGTGTTTTTCAGTGGAAACGTAGAAAAACACGTCCTCTCTCCCCCACCCCAAGCCATGTGGTTCAGTTTTTGTATGAAAGCTTGAGTATAACAGTGATAATAAGTTTCATTGCCACTCAAGGCAGTGTTATACCCACCCTTGGGAACTCTAGAAGGGGAAGGCTAGTTGGGTAAGTTTTACAAGCAAAGTTGCAACAACAGTAAGTTCTTGTAGTTTTAGCTAGTACAGGAGGCAGAACAAAAGCGTCCAACCCATACAAACCACGCTGCAAAAGGAGTTCCTGCACTGTTGGTGGCAGAATCCACACACCTGCAGTTCCCAGGAGACCAGACCTCCCAAATCCCACTGCCCTTCAAATTCCATCTCATGTCACGTCCAAGCGAGTGCTCGAGTCCACCAGTGTCACTTGTCACAAACTGTTATTTAGTAAGCATTACTGACCCTCTTCATTTCTGCTGCTCCAAGCAGAGATGACTTTGCCTAAGAGCTAGAACCTGAAACAGCTCTTTAACTGAATTGTTAGTAGTAGGATCAAGGTACGATCATTTCTTCATGGTCTGAGGGTTTCACCGCTCTGTGGCACCCAGCAGGTTACTGGTAAACACAGCAACTCTACTCAGCACTGACAACAAATTGGTGATTAACAGTTAACAGTCTTGTATTCCCCCCTTTTTTAAAGGGGTTCCCCATTTGCTGTAAGCACAACTTCGTGCACGGACCCTTGCAGCTCGCGTCCGCCCCTCTGCTGTTTCTCTCTCACCTGGCCCAGGAGCCACAGCCTTAGGACTCCTACTGACTGAGCACTAAGGTGGGGAGCGAGATACACGCTCCTCTGCCCACCACTCCCTGAGGTTCATTCATTTAAAAAAAGCTAAGAAATAAATAGATCTGTTGGCTATGCTAAAATTAGAAATCAAATCCTCTCAAATTTTTGATAGATCTGCTTTTATTTGTATTTTAAAAAGTTGTTTTTGTAAAGGGTCCGAGTAAATTCAACTATATTCTCCAGAAGTCAGAATTTTCTCTCTTTTTTTTTTTCCCCCCCCTTTTTTTCCTGAATTAGGAATTTAAATACATCACCAGTTAAGGACAAGATTTAGCAACAGTTAAATAGTCATCGTTCCCCTGAAGATAATGGTATTGCTCACATGAGAACATTTTGAAGCATAGCAGATTTTTTTTAAAACATTTCTTTTGGCTTAAAATATTTAGAATAAGATCTCCCAAATTTCCAGCAAACACAGCTGTTATATGTCTGGCTTTAAACCCAAATCTGTTTGTAGCATACTAAGATTCCTGGTGAATAGCTGCAAAACCTCACGGCTGATTTTCCTTAGCATTGACAAGTTATCCCTTAATCAAGGAATTTTTTTTAATGGACGACTACTGATAAATTTCCTTACTTTCATTTTATAGCATTCCTTTGAGGATGAGTTCTGTCAAACAGATATTTGATAAGATTAGGGATAGCTCAAGTCCCTAGTCTAAAACCTAGAAGTGAGAAGTTTTGGCCAATGTCTCAGTAGGAAGTTTTCATTTGGGGGGGGAGGGGCGGGGCAGAACCAACCAAAAAACCAACACATCTGATTCATCAAAAATTCCTCATAGGGAAGAGTTATTTTTCAAAAATGTCCCAATTTTTATTTTTTTTTTTTAAAGCACAACAAATTAAAATACCCCAAACCTAAAACCAGCTTTTAGGTGTCAAAATTTGGTATGTCTAAGTCAGAAAGCACAGTTTAGATGCAACATTGTATCCACTTTAAGATTTTAGTTAACATATTTATAAGGTCAAAATATATACTTTCATTGACTGAATTTCATCCATTTTTCTAATAATTAGCATTCAAAAAGTTGAAATTCTAAATTAAAGGAAAAGGTTTATATCTACTGTCTCAAAAATAGAGAAAAATCAAAGAGGGAGATTTTTACTTCTCTAGACATTTTCTTGTGCTTCTGAAGTTGGAATTCAGTAAATTTTCTGAGTTTACCAAGTCTATTTATTTCTTTGAGATACCATTGAAAAGGAGGGAAAAAACCCAAACTCCCTCAGTATCCCACTTCCATCTGTGTGCAGGCTAAAGCAAATTTATCCAACAACCTCCTGACTGGGCGGAGGCAGCGGGAAATACTTGGCCATACTGATTTTTTGTTCCTGACAACGGTTGCCCCAATGGAAAGTGATGTTATACTACAGAGAATTGTGGGTGGTTTTGTGTAGGGAAAAAACCCAGAGAGCAGTGTCCAAACCACAATGCACCGTCTCATCTCCAGGCTCAAGCCACAACCTGCAGTTCAGTCCAGGTTTCCTGGGCTAGGTGCAGTCTCCCATATGCAAATCATCTCCTCTTAGGTGATAAAGAGGACTCAAACAAAGATTTTCTGAATAAAAGTCAGTCTTTGAACAAGCCATTCAGGGTTTGACATGTCGGAGCATGTAGCGATCCAGCCATCACCAAGCAGTACTGCCTGACAGGACATTTGCAATCTGAAGTACAAAGCAACAACACAGTCTCTCAGCAATCAGCTCCTGGCATGCTGCTTTGATGTGTTTCTGCAATTTTTTTGTCAAAACATATTGGGTGCCCACCAAATATTTGCATTTGTGTCCAGTGGAACACTGGGTGTTGAGCACTAAGACAGAAATCTAGGCAGTCCAAATAGTTTATTTGTAGTGAATATTCTGGAATTTGCCTCATCAAATAGTATTCACTGGAGCAAATCTAGATTAAAGTAATTTGGCTGATGTTATTCTTCCCACTACTTCACTCAAGTCAGCAGATGAGGATGCTCTCTTGAGAATTTCTTGGCTTTGCAGAAATTCTGACACTATTGTCTGGTGCTTTGAGTGCTACAATCAAATGAGTCCCAGCCGTTCATTTCCCCATCAAACATGTTCTTTCACTCAACACACCCTTCAGTTAAACAACTGATACATTTCTCCTTGCATTAATTAGTAGGCCTTACTTTTTACTTTGGTGATTGTACTGTTTGTACATCTATCACTTGTTTACCCCCACACAAAACCACTTTTCCTACCAAATCTGCTTAAGGGTAGAAATCTGTAAGATTTGTTAATAGCTGGCCCACAGATAGACAAGATCCAGATTTGTTGCCCACAAGGGGACCACCTGTAGCATGTATGCAAGTACAGTGTAAGACAGCAAGAAATCCACTTACGAGCACGCCAGGAAAACTGCAAGCAGAAACCCTGAAGCCCAAAGTATTACATCAGCGCCCAGCTGGATTTCCACATGCACAGCCTCAACTCTTTGAGAATACTTACAGGTATAAGGCACGTTCATGCCTTAAAATCTGCTGAGGTAGAGCCATATAGTACGTAGTACTGGCAAACTCCCAAGCCCTTGAAACACACTAGCAGAATTGCACAATCTTCCTGTTCACTTTCTTTCCTGTTGTCTATTTTTATTTTCTCCTAATTTTTCAAATATTCTAAGTTTGCTACTATAGCTTGTCTCTTCTTTCTCCTACTGAAAAGATATTTTACTTTACCATTATATTTCACACTGCTTTAGCCATGGAATTGCCTTTCATATAAACAGTGTCACTGGTAAAAGATTGCCATTTAATCATGATTAATTGTGCTGGAGACGTTTACATAAGAAAGATCCTGTGCAATCTGCTTGCATCAGCAGTATTTTCTGTGTTAAGCACAAGCTGCTAATGCTTTGCATTTTCTTTCATTGAAATGTTTTAAATGTCGAATGCATTTCATTCACAGAATTATCTGTTCCCATCCTTTTACATTGCTCCTTTGAACTGCTCTGCTTTCTGCTGTATTCCTCCATAAATGGCATGGTTTACAACAGAAAATACTGAAACTGCCTTTATCTTTTATTCTCCAACCCCTTGCATTACTTAATTCTATTTCCAGTTAATACAAGTTTATTGTAGCCAGCAACACTGACTGTTGCTATGATTTTGTACCCCTTACGTTTGTTTCCATTTGTACTGGTCCTTTTTCAGTTGTTTGACATGTTTTTAGTTGCTTCATCTGTGGTTAATCTCTTTATTGCCTCACTTGCTTAGGTATCATTTGGACTCAAATCATCTGATCACATATCTGGAATACTTCCAGACTTGTAAAAAAATATTACAGGAGATTACGCTTAGAGTTAGATGGCAGTCTAGCTCTTAGCTTGCTTCATTTTCCTACTGGGTGACTGCAAGGCTGATTAGGAGCGTAGCATACTCCACACTTTTTATGGCCATATCAATGCTCTTTTTGGTCTTCAGCTGAAAATACGTTTATATCCTATTACTCCTTGTGATGTACAGACAGGCAGAACTTCAGCCTTTGTAAAATAAAATGAGCAGCCAGCATTTTATTTCCTGGTTCTAGCTTTGAGTGGCTTACAGCTTGGACTCTGGTTGGTTTGCTGACCTTGCCTGGAGAACACAGGGCTAGATCCTTTCTTGGACTAAGTCACTTCCACTAGTTCTAGAGCTTACTATGGGGTCTCACACCCAAATCCCTTCAGAGCAGGGCATTTGCACATCAAGAAAGAAATTAATACTTGTGAGGAATGTCTCAGTACAACATGTATCTACTTCCTATAGGTGCTTTGAGCAAGGTTGGACAAAAATAGGAAAACTAGAAAGGAGAAGTTGATAGTGCTGGTAAATCTTACTCCCACAACCACTCCCACCAGAGCCAAAGAAATGACCCACATAAATGCTCACCATCGGAATTACAGATTGCACAATCAGAACCCTAAAAATAGCAGCAAAACTTACACAGACATAGTACTACTTTCAAGTCTGCAGCTAGACAGTTTAGCCTTCAAGATTTCAGGCCAAATTGCTTTTCATACACAGACTCTGAAAATATGGTGAGTTTCTGTTTTAACCTCCCTCCAACACAACACAACCTTTTTCATGTGACATTTTCTACCGTAAGTAACCCTCCGTTCAGCTAAGGTGCCCCATGGCCTTACAGTTGCTAAATCTTGAGATATACTAGACAGAAGACAACCAACTAGAAGATCCAGGTTAACATTCTGGTGAACAGTCATTGCCTGATTACTTCATGAGGGATGCTTTCTGAGCCACATCCATTCATCCTTGGTAACTTTTATCACTTTCCCATCCTAGTTGAAATTACACTGGATGTGGGCTGTTAACACCTATGGCACTGAGACCTAACCTAATGATTCTGCTCTTTCCCACATATTAAGAGGTGTCCAAGCTGTAACTCACTCTACTTTTCACTTCAAAAGCGCTTAAATTTCCTTATGCAGGACTTCTACACTATGAGAGAGTAATTTATATTTTCTAATGCCTTTTTAGCCTTTTTTTTTTTTTTTTAATTGTACAGAACAGGACTGAACAAGCCATGAATACAGGCACTTCCACCTCCGCAAGATCAGGAAGACTGAAAACGGGCACACTTGCTTTGACAATTAAGTGTCAAATATTCATGTTGCATTATCTTATATATATTCTCTAATATTACCTTTAACAATTACGTCTTCTCTGTTCTGGACATATTATTCTGTTCTGCAAAATACAAGCATGCAGAGAGAACGTGTTTGGGCAAAGGACTGCAAACTCTCTCTAAGTACTTTCTTATCAGTGATTCAGAACTTGCTGATTACAAGCTGCTGTACAGAAACAAAATATCTAGTCAAATCCCACAAATGGCAACATCCTTTCTAATTAAATATTTATTTAGTGGTAAAGTTAATGTATGGAGTGTTTATAACAAATCTAAGTAGCATGCTTTCTATCAAATTTTTATAGGGAAAGTCTACTTTGCCAGAAAAAAAAGTTACTTTTTTACTAGTGAAAAATCACAATGGAAATCCTGCTATTAAAAAAACCCTCATAAACACTATCAAAGAATCATACCAAATAAGGTTTGTAAGGATCTTTTATTTAAATAAGTAACAAACTATTTATACTTTTACAAGAGTCTGTCCTATTTTAGTAAATATTTGGCAAAGTTATTTGATTAAGAGAGCCACCTGACCCTCATTTACCATGGTTATTTGCCATAACTTAATCTTCCATCATTTCAGTTTAACTACACAAATAATTTTTGGTATAGTTAGGTTAAGTCACACTTTTTCATAGCTTGGTTAAGACTGTATTTGCCAAGATAAGTGACCAGGAATCTTTGAAAAAGCTTTTATACAGACATCTTAAAGCTGAAATCACTCTCAACAGCCTAGTGACAAGCGCTACATGGAGACCAGCATGGCCACTGCTTGTTTGATCACTAGATGCATCTTTGATTCCCATACCAAGGCTTGCTTTAGAGGCTATTTTTTGATCTCCGAAAGCTTTTTAGAAGCTGTGATTTCTGTTCTCTGCTCAGACATTGAAAAGCACCTCATCCTCATGCCATGCTACCTAACGTGGCATCTCAAAGCAACTTGTATATATCAAAATCAAAACAGAGCTTGGCACTAGTGCTGCAGAGGTGCAAGGCAATGAGGCACGATCGTGCATCTGGCAGTCATCTGCTTGCTGTCTTCTGGGATTTACCCGCCAGCAGTACCTGGCCACACTGTACTCCTCAGACAGCAGCAGCTGGGTGCAGCGCTTGAGATCAACTCCAGCTCCTGCCACACAGCACCATTTTGCTCTCTGATATGAGGCATAGCTGAGGCACCACCCTAGCTATTAACATTTTTAGTTAGACTTTTCTAAAGAAATTTTAAATCGATTTCTATAGAGCACTTCTCTTTGTAAGAATGGAAACTCAATTATTCTTTGCACATGAAGATGCTGATTTCAGTGAAAATACTGGATGCACAAGAAATGCAGGATTAGCTTTACAATTGATTTTTGGATGGCTTGTAATGTCAAATAACCTCAAATAAGTAAAACTGGTGGTAAACATTAAACCCTCCACATGTAGCACATCCAGAAGAACTTGGTCAGAGAGTACTGAACTAACAAGCCTATGCCAGTCCATCCAGATTAAGCATGTTTCCTTATATTTCATGCTAGCAAGGTACTAATGTGGTTTCTTTTTTCAGAGCGTACAGTGGCGACCATATTACAAAATAATTTCATAAATCCATGTTAGGGTAACAGTTGATTCACATTACAAATACAGTGTAGTCAAGAAACTGCTGTAACACAGTTCACGTAGACAAGCTTTAGGCTTATCAAGATCCTGTCATAATGGAGCTGCTCTGCAATCATTTATGAATACTCAATGTTTACACAGTTACTGGGATGTTTATTTTATACATATATGAGGGGATGGCAGGGTATGGTCTCCTCTGCAAACACGAGTGCTGATAAGAAACACTTACAGCTGATGGTCCATGCATATTGGAGGTCAAAAGGATTAGGGTAACTTGGAATGGACTTTCTCAGAGGAAGAAACAAACAAAGGAGTGTTTGGAAAGAAAGAAAAAGAAGCAGACTGACACATGACCCTGTTTGGACGTCTACGGAAGTTAGGTCCACCATGCTACAACAGACTTAGAAGCCATCAGAAAAATAACAATGTCTGTGGACTTCAATAACCAGTCATCTCCACATCCCAAGCACTTTCCTCCTCCTGATGAATTGAGCTGCCTGATTTTAGAAAGCCTGTTTAGGAGGCTCATTACCACTTCCAGAAAGAGATACCATATTTTCAGGACTCATTCAGGTTGCAGCAATCAGGTTTTTGTTAGTATCTGTTCATGATTTCATCTCTAGGGAGGTAAAGGGACAAGGCCTCAAAAGCTGCAGTCAGTAATCAGGTGGCATTTGTGGTATCTTATTTATGGCATTTCATGGTTTTTGTGGACATACTCTAATCAGATCTGAATACAGCTATGGCCTCAGAGCACGTTAGGTCCTTAGGAGCTGTTTTGAGTATCAATATCTTGCATGAATTCTGTACCAGATACTCTTCATGTTTACAATTAATGACAGGGTGACTTTTACTTTTCATTCACTATTTTTTTGACTAAGCCAGATGCTTAAAATGGCAAACCAAAAGCTGTGGAGAACTGCTTCTGATTCTCCTGCCAAAGCTGTACAGACTGGGGTTTGGGCAGTAGTTTCACACTCGCCTCATGCTGACCCAAGTGCAGGCTGCTGTCAGAAAAGCGGGTTTTACATTCTCCTCTTCCTTTACCAGTACCAATGACAGCGCAACCACGAGACAAATCAGGGATATGATCTGGATGAAAATTAACTTTTTCCCTCCTCTCCCTTCTGCCTCAAAAGTTTAGTTTTCATTTGTGCACGTGCCTCTGGTCTGGTTTGCCAAACAGTCACATGCATGAACACCAGTCCTAGGGCAAGGGCAAGAACTTGTACAAGGGCAGGTTTGCCACAGTCACAGCAGCCGAATCTTTCATCTGATGAAAGCATCAGTGTCGCTATGACCCACACTCCACAGGGAACGATCCCAAGACTGTGCTGTTTTCTGCAATCGATGACTCCTGAGAGGTGAGGAAAGAAGATCTGCTTTAGACTATGAAATCTTGCCAACGCTTCTTTTTACTGACAGAAACAGAGGTAGTCCCTTTAAAGTAATCCTGTTTCTTGTGGAGAAGACGCAATGTGTAGAAGCACATACTTGTTTAGTTGTGGAGAGAAGCAGCCTCACTGGGTCCATACAAATGTCCATTTTATCATATTGAAAGCTCCCGAAGTAGGAGGTGAGACATGAAATGTGAAATTCTCCGCAAACGCTGAGCTGGTCTAATCGAGAGGGTACAAGCAATTGCTCTGCAAAAGGCTCTTCAGAAGTAAAGAAAGTTGGTTTAGATGACACTTCTCTTCAGTAATGTAGACTAATAAGATGGAGAAAGCAAATTCAAAATCATAATGGAGATTAGCCATCTCCACTGAACAGGCTATTTGTCTCTTGTTGCTTGTGTCTAGCAAACACTTCTGTAGTTTCGGTTCCTTCTGGATGCCCTGCTAACTGCTATGAAGAGGTCTATTTGTCAGGACATTACTCCAAACTATTGTTGCCATCTGTAAATATTTGTACATATTACCAGAGCTCTGGACATGTAAGTTTCTGACAACCAAAATAAATCAAGTAAAAAGACTGAAAAGTCAACCATAACAGCTGAAGAAAATATGACCTCTCACCCCTCTCCAGCAGAGGCTTGAAAGGAAAATGTGCTTGTCTCTGAAAATGAGCTTGTCATTAATTTAGTAAAGTTTTCCACACCAGCAAGAAAAAGCATGCAAGGAGGTTTTAAAGAGACTAAGTTGTCAGTGGGCATCTCCAGCACTGGGGAGAAAGGTCTTACAAGATCAGCAGCACGTGGAAGGAAAAGAAGAGCCCGAAGCAAGTGGATACCACAGCTAATAAGCAGGAAAGGAGCCCAGTTCCTGCTGAAAGAAAAAGGCTGCTGCTGCTCCTCTGCCCCCTTAGATGCCAGAATCATTGGAATAACCTCAAAAGTTCTAATGATGACTGATGACATCATTCTAATATGGATTTCATGAGCTGCTAGTCACAGGCATCTTAAGAAATGGGATCTCTGCACCACAGGTCTGAAATAATGTTAAAGATGGGGGGGGATGATCATCAAAGTATGAGGTATCATGTTTTAAAGAGTGATTCTTGAAGGAGAAATTAAGCTCTTGACCAGTCCCTTTTTACCCTTCTCAGCCACAAAATAAAAAGTAACACCCTACTTTGAACTGCACTAAAAGTAGTATCTATTTTAGAAAGTTTATAATTCTTTAAATTAATCTAAACTACCCATAGACAAACCAGGCAATAGTTTTCCTGGTACTTGGCCCAAATTTCAAAATTAATTATATTTTTCCATGTGTGTGTATGTATATATAAAAAAAGACACACACACACACACTATTAAACCAACACATGAAGTACTGCTACTGCTTTCTGTGGAACTTTGCACCAGTATTGGAGAAGCACAAATTTATTCAGAATTCTAAGTTTACGACAAAACGCTCATACTTGAGAGCCAGTCAGGAACAGATAAAGCTAAATCCTATGCCAATAAGCGGTAATATCCACTCTCTAACATTAACGGGAGTCACCTATCTGTACTTACAGGAGGTTTTATTACCCAGAGAGATTACTTCAGTTTCAGAACACTAAAGAAAGCAAGTCTATAAAGCAATTGTAATGCATTTGCTAATATACCTGTTCTTTCCAGGTACAGTAGTCCACAGGCTCCTTGAGTATGCTTTATTAGAAGAGGAAATTCTGTTTTCTTTTAAGGTCACAGAACTCCTTTGAACTGTTTTTGGACTCCAGTTTTCAACCAATAAGAGAGAGTGTTTCTTCAAAGCAGACCTTTAGGATTTGCCTTCAATTGTTCAGTCCTCCAGGTAGTTCTTTTGTGGGTTTTTTTCTCATTTAGTTTTTTTTGTGTACATGTATTTGGTTTTGAGGTGTGTGGGTTTGAGGGGTTTTTTTTGGGAGGTGCTGGGTTTGGGTTTTATTTTATTTTTACTTTTTTAAAAGGACTGCATTGTATTCTGGTACTTAACAACAAAGATTTTATAGATTCTACAAAGCTCACGAACTGTGCTGCACAGTTTTAGCACCTTCTACAGCATGTTATTTATGTACATCCACAGGTGACTAGGACAGATGTGATGTATTACCTGATTCAGCGCCCACTGAAGTCAGCTGGAACATTTCCACTGACTTCAGAGAGCTTTGCACAGGCTATTAAAAGAGTCTTTCAATGAGAGAAATGTTGCACTCTGTCAGTTCTCATTAGCATTGGCAATGTTAAACTATGAACCATTAACGTTTTGGACTTCTCAGTACAGCTGAGGGGAGCAGAGAAGATGCAGTCCCAGGGGGCACACCCCTGCATTCAGAGCTTGATTCTGCTATTGAAGATAAATTTGCTTCCCCTTAAAATGCAGGGAGAAAGCATCCCCTATTTTTTAATTTTTCCTCGATGCAGTCTGCTGGTCTTATACTGTCAAACACTCTCTCTCCCAAGAAACGTTCAAAAATCAACTGAAGCAAACATCAGATTCCCCAAAAGAGCTGCCTTGCATGCATGACAAAGTCCATCCCTGCCCACGAAGCTTTACGGTCGGGGGGCAGCGGTAGCCCTCGTCTGCTCTGTAAAACTCACTGTAGCCCTTCTGAGTGCACAGCCTTTGACTTAACATGCATGCATGTCTTGTTTATAAATAAGGTTTCAATTAACATCTCAGACAAAAAACAGGCCTATAAATAAAGATACAATAAAACGACACAGGAGAATACTGAATAAAGAAAGGAACACTAGCATGCAACAGGCACCAACTTTTCAAGCTCTATGCAACATCCATAGGGAACTGAGCATTCAGCAACTATCAGTTTCAAGCCATTGACAATTCTCTTCCTGTTCACTTCAAATTAACCTTCTAGCATAAATCATTATCCAGAACATACGCATCAGATCCACATGATTATTCACACAAAAATCACACTTTCCTACAAACTCCACATCTTTGTGTCTCTTCTGCACAACCCCTCACCGTCAGTTGCACTGCTGAGACCCAGGCAGCAACGAGCCATTCCCAGTGCAAGCGAGCTAATTACATGAAGCACTGACAGAGTGCCTCCACATCGGAAGGAAACATGCTGCGGTAAGAGCGCAAGAGAAGGAATGTCAGGGTGGAAGGTGACTCAACAGCTCATGCGTTCCCAGGCCTCACTTCAGTTAGAACATTTTTGCTTAAACAGGCTCCTTTGAGATATTGTGGAGTTTAAGTTTTTCACTTTTTTTTATTTTAGTAGTTTTTCAAAATTCCAGGATAGAACTGGAGGCGCCTGTGTACTGCTCTGGGCACACACCCCACAGAATTAAGAATTACAGCACAAACATAACCACCTCGGCACATGCCCTCCAACAGGCTATGCGGAGAAGGTAGAGGATGGCCTTTGCAGGGCACCTGGGGAATAACACGTCCAGCACCTGGCAGGCTCCTGGAGCAGCAGGTTCCTAAAGAGAGCACCTCACGCAGAGCACGAGAACATCCCACCAGCAGCTCCCTCCCGCTTGCCTGGGGGAACTGCAGCCCAAACAGCTGTGCTCACCTCCAGGGAGGCAGCACTTTCTCTGCGAAGGTGACCCAAGCCACTTAAAGTTTTGTAACATAAAACTGAATATAACTATATAATAAACTATTGTAATTGCAAGTTATTATAATTACCTATTCAACTATAGCATAAACTGTGAAAAGTATATAATATAAGAATCCCTCATAGAAATTCCTGGGAAGACTGCAACAGCTAATTGAGCAGTGGCTTAAGACGCACATTCTGGGAAGCTCTGCCCTGGTGAGCAGGCTGTGCCATCCTGCACTGGCTCTGTCTTCCAAATCACAGAACTGTTGCTTCCCTCAGACTTTGAAAATTGTTCCTTCTATCCTGAAAACCTGATGTAGCGTATTCAGAAAAAAATGATTTTGCTCCTGAGATTTAAAATTGCTGTATGTTTTCTTTAGAGGTAATATATATCACACAGAATTTTATATCTTGTTTTTCCTGATATATCATCATCTACATCTTTTTTAATCTAAACTTGCATTTCTGAAGGAATCCTGAAATGTGAGATGTTGTGTCTTCACTGCATTTGATCTGTTGTTTGTACCTTCTCCTTCAGTTTTTCCATCTACTGTGCTTATTTTAGCAGTCAGCATTTCAAGGAAGCCAGGAAAGATTATAGTTCCTGGTATCTGGAAAAAATGTCTTCAGACAAACCCTGGTAGTCTGCTCAGTCTCAACTTTGTCTCCATCTGCATCCGCGGCCAGCAGGGCAACCTGCAGTGTCACCCAACTGGCACATGATGCATCAGGCCAAGGGATTTGAAAATTCGTTGCTGCTTTTTACGGAACAAAAATTCACTCCTTCCCAGAAAGAACCCAGGTAGCTTCTTCCACAACCACATGCTTATCAATGATGGGATTTTTGTTTTAGTAAGTTTTATGCTAGAGCAAACAGTCCCTACATGCTACACCGGCACAGCACGGCTGGCCTGCGAGTTTTCTCATGTGAGGTAATCATATAATAAAGGTCAGAAATGTGGTAATGACTAAAATATATACAATAACTATTATAATCTTTCCTAAGCACTTAAGACCCCCTGTTTGCTGATGTATTTGATAGGCTTCTGCTAATGGCAGCTTGTATTAGCATAAGGTGTCCACAGTGTTTTCCTCAGCATTGAATAAGGCAGATGTTCATGAATGATGCAAGCATCACCTAAGTATGATTTGGTCCTCATAAACACAAAGTTGACCATTGCCTACAAAAATCTTCCACAAAAGACTATGTGAGGAGATGCCAACAGCCTTCACATACCTATGAGACATCAGAAAACAGCATTAGTGCTAAATAAAGCAGCGATTTAATAGCTCTACATTTTGGAGAAACAAGCACCAGAAGCCACTGCCCAGGATATAGGCTGATGGATGGCAAGGTTCGGACTATTTGAATCTGCACTATTTGGCTTCAGCAGTTCCCTCGGAGACGGAGCGCAAACACCAGGCCGGGGCACCGGCTGGCTGCAGCGGTGGGAGCCAGAGCCGCAGCCCGGCCAGAGGCAAGCAGAGCCGGGGACAGCACTCACTGGAAGGCAGGCTTGGACATCTGAGCAAGAAAATGGCATTATGCTCCCTTCCAGCACTTGGGGAAAAAGGACATTGCAGTTTAGTTTGTTTTTGTTTTTTCTCCTGTATGTGTGAATAGAGCAAGTTGCACTTCTGCCAAGGAAAGACAAGCTCCTGCCAGTGTCTCCCAACAGAGCAAGCACTGCCTGGTCTCCTGGGCAGAGACAAGGGCGAACAAGTGAAGGAGTCCCAGCACCCTACTCCTCTTCCTCAGCTAGCAACGTTCATGAACACGATTATCCTCACCCGTTTTTGGTTTGCCAGAAGCAGGAAAAAACCCTTGGTGCTTAAATGAATGAGTACATCAAGTACAGAGGCTAATAAAGTCATTTATTGCAGACTGAAGTCAGATTTCCATCTGAGTGGTTAATGTGCTTTGGTCAGCTATTTGTTTTTCTCTTCAGTTTGTTCCCGACTGCTTCGTTTGCGGTGAGGTATTTGTGACTTTATTACTTCTATTATTTATATGAGACATAAACCAAACACACTTTTCACCCTAACTAGGAAAACAGTCCAGTGGTCTGTTTCTCTTGTACAGAAACAGTCTGGAGACGTGACAGCTATCTTTCCTCTCATTATGTTAGCCCTTAAACAGGCAAGGCTTTCTCCAAGGCTAACTGTCCAGATCCATCGTCTCAGACTATGTCAGCAAGCTCATAGCAACATGACAAAATACCAGTTCCTGCCTAACTTGTACCGCTTACCAGCGCTGCTAGTGGTTCAACATCCCCAATAACACAACAGGTTAAGGACAACCAACGGTTTGCCAATCAATTTTTGTACAAAACTTTATTCACTCAAGTAAGATATAAATCAGCAAGGGGGTAAACTAGTGACTGTCATAAACAGAGTTTACCTATTAAACTGTGTGCTATCCTGGAGACTCAACTTTGGAAATAGAGTATCACGTTCACATCCAAAATTGCTTTGAAAGAGAAAGCAGGGAAGACAATCTCTTTGGAAAGCTTTTTGATGGGCAGAAAAGCCCCAGAGCAGAAATGGCACCCAGCTTCACTTTCTGCTGTAGAAAAGGGGTGTGTGTGTGTGATCTTAAGGATCCTCAGATCTGTGATCTGCTTCATTTGGCAAGGTAAATTTCAGTGTCAACAGGGATGGTTGAGGATTCAGACACTACCATTGTGCAACACACCTGTGCTTACACAAAAAGCTTACACCAAACACCACCAGATGCAGGGAAAGATTCTTAAGCTATCAAACAATAATACTAAAAGTACAATAAACACAGTCCCAGGGAAAATTGCTGAACAAAATGTACTCTTTCACATCAGCATTTGTTTCTAGCAGTTATCTCAGGGACACTAGAAGGAGAAGTTGCTGTTAATGACCTTCTATATCTTAATTGATCTTAGTTGCCTTGTCCAAGGGCAGGTAGTGTGGTCTGCTAGTCCTTGAGTTAACAGTGACTGGGCTGTTGAATACACCCTTCTCTTATCTGTATTAGCACAGTAGAGATCTAAAACAAAAAAATCTCAGTACATAGCCTTGACTTTTATAAAGCAACAAGCATAAGAATCTTGCAAATTCCAATTGGATTATAAAATGCAAACCCTCCAATATAAATTACAAAACAGACTCCTGAGAACAAGCTCAACAACTTCAGAATCAATATTCCACAGAGTGCTAATTGTGGCAACAAAACTGTGTTGAAACTCTCGTGTCCCTGATGGGTTTCCAGTCTTCATTTTCAGCTGAAAACAATCAAGGAAATAATGTTGGAGTTCACCCTTTCCCTAGAGGAAGGGATACGTAGAGGTTTCCAAAGCTTTGTGAATTCCTTTGGCACCTCCTAATTGAGATCCCCCCTTGCCAAAGAATGAGTATTTTACCTCGTGGTTGTTCTCAAAAATGTGATACGACGTACTAGACGTTTAGTCAGCATTACATTTGTTAGTGTATTTCCATGGGCTTGACAGCGATTCAGTCCCTAGCTGAATGGCTTGGGTTAGCAATCATTTATGCAAGGCTACATGTAAAATAGCTATTGAGCACAGAATCACAGTCCTGAAACATTACAGTTATCCAGCCTTCTGAAACTGTGGCCTTAGAGAACAGACATACTGAACTGCCCTACCAGAGAGGCCATTTGCCTTGTGTCAGAGAACAACACGAACCGGGACAGGGAGGTTTCGGCAGAGGCTCTGTGAAGTAGGTTAGCTACAACGAGCCTCAGTACAGACCAGTGTAGAAGCTGTCTGGCTGCCAAGTAGGATAGGCCTGGAGAAGAGCCATTTCTTGTCTTACGTTTTCTTTGTAATATACTTGTTCTTAGGTACATGATGTAATCAGGGCTGGATAATCACCACCTAATCTGCTCATTACCTTGACAGAATAGCTCCAGCTGCTGTGCGATTAAAACAGCTGCCAAAGCAAGTGGTGGGCTGCACAAGGACTTCAGCCATGGCCTCTGGGCCATGCCTGGTGGTCACGGATTAAGGTTCATACCCTGTACCTAAGGTTAGGAGATACAGCTCAGAGCAGGGCCAGAATGCAAAGGGGCAGCCAAAAAAAAAGAAAAAAATAGGTCAGCCACACAAAAAATTAACCACTGGCATATTTGCTGGGCCATAACTGGGCATTACTATACACTGACCAGCTAGCATCTGGGGTTAATGTTGGGGTAAACAAGAACTAGACACGAGGCGGAGTGGGGCATCTAAGGGCTGCCAAGGGGAAGGGTGGGCTGTGCAAACATTTGATCCCTGGCAGCTTATTCATCTGGGCCACAACTGCGGGCCATGGGTTACAGCTCAGCCCATGACTAGGATTAAGGTTCAGGTTTGTATTAGTGTTTACATGGGCTTTATCTCTCTGTTAACCCTAAACCCAAGTGTAATACTAGGCATGGGCTGAACCTTTTTCCCCATCCACCAGTCATTCCCTAAATTATCAGGGACAAAGCCCTTGATGCAGTCCGCTTTTTCCACTTCTTACCCTAACTCTGGGCTTGGTCTTAGCCACGGCCCATAAAATCACTGGAGCTTTTTCAAGACCTGATTCTTACTGCTTTTTTCACTTTAATAGTCTTGTCAAACCCAAGCTAGTCTCCAGCTGGGAGCATGTAATCCTTGCTAATCTTAGGGCAGTTCCACCAGCTCTGGGAGTTGGTTATCCTGGCCCTGAATATAGGCTATATTTCCCCATGTTGGCTACCCGGAAAGGAGATGAGAAATCAGAATATCCATTTGCTCACAAAGATAGACTAGCCCACAGCCTGCTAGCATCGCAAGCTGTAAGCACAGAGCTGATTGAAACTCTATTTGTGGCCATTTTCTTGTCTTATCATTAGTATTTTATAAAGTTAAAGCACAAATATTAATGCTGTACTACTTGAATGCATTAACTGTTTCTATCTGTCAACCCTCATTTTGGACCTTTATTTTTTTTTGATGCTGGACTAGGGCTCCAGAGAATCAACGGCCCAGAAATGCTACACTGCTTGCTGGAGTCCTAAAATAGGAAAGTGGGTGAGATGGTGTTTCTGTATAACATCAGACTACTTGCACAAGGAAAGGGAACAAACAATACTGTTAATACTGTCAACAACTGCAGACCTGTAAACACTAAAATAACTAAGCAGCTGGCAAAAACCTCTTAAAGGAAAGCTACAGCAAACTTCTAACTCCAAAAGCAGAAATAGAGATCAGTTGGCACAAATAGGATATTGTATGTTGAGAACTAGTCGTCAAGATTCCTTGGGGGTTAGATGCATTTTGCAACAAACAACACCTGCAAGAGCGCTACAGAGCCAAGGCATATAGGGGATAGAACAGGAAAGGGATGACGATAGAAATCTTGCTAGCCAAGCTCACCGCTTTCAGGAAACATTACAATACCACACACCAAAGTGGCTGGGTTGTTTTTCTTGCTTTATCATTTGATTTGCCATATGGTTTAATAATTAGCCACCTTAGTTCATAGTATCATTTAACACCTTTAGGAAATCTGTCTTATAAAATGTTTCCTCAAAGCAGTTTGTAAGCAGATAACAGAAACTCCAAAACACTGGTTTTGTGTGTGTGGCAATGATAGAATTAACTTGATTCCTGGAGGTGTGCCATAAAGCAATGTCTCCCAGGTCTGCTTAGCAGGCAAAATAGTATGGAAATAGTGGCCAACATGGCATGGTTGTATCAATGTCTTGTAACTTCATCAACATAAAAATAGTTGGTAGGAACAGAGCATAGGTTGCAAAAAACCCCCAACAACCCAAACATCTATTGCCTCAACAACCCAGTTGCCATTAAAGCAGATGCTGTACCTAGGTTACTTTCCATTGTACAACAGAAGTATTTAGTGAGCTCAGGCCATTGCACAACACTGTCTGCATAGAGAGGGAGGAATTAGTTTTTCCAGACTTGGAGCTGTATCAGAGACAGCTCAGCTGGTTCTTTTTGGACCCAGCACTGATGTGAGTGAGCACCGAGCAGCAAGTGATCTGCTGTGTGTTTGTCAGTGGAACTTAGAGCAGACCAGGACACCACAGTTATATAAAAAATACCTCAGACAGAGTTACAGACTGGTCTTTAAAAAACAAACAAACAACCCCCCCCCCAAAAAAAAACAAACAAACCACAAAACAAACACCACACAAAATGAGCAAAACAAGAAAACCCCCAACATACAGATTTAGTAGTCTTAAAAAGCTTAAGCAGCAATAAATAAATGTAGCAATGGCAATCATTGGCTATGCTTCCGTATTAGTATCTAGAGCTAAATCTGATTTCACCTCAGACTTTCTGCCAGCACTGTGTACCAATTCCTCTGGTTTTTATTAAAACCGAGATCATGTTGTAAATTACCCAAGTTTATGCTGCACTTGAATCACCCTTTGCCACTGTCCTCCTTTTTCAAACACCATGACATTAGACTGCCTTTGCAGGCCTGTGCCAAAACTAACAAATCCTACGTACTTCCTAAGCATTTCAGTATGGATTCTCAATCCTGCTCTTTTTAGAAACATGGAAAACTTTACTGAATAAATACATTTTAATATAGTTTCAGAGTTGCAAAATGAAATAAGTGTAGTTGTTATAGCAGAAGCTATTTGTATTTGCCTGTATGAATTTCTTTCCTCTATTTACCTTTTCTCTTGAAACCCCCTTCAATGACCAGAGTTGCTTAGATAAACAACTAAGCATATCCAAAAGAAACAACAGTAAAAGCAAAAGAAAATCCTTTGGTCAGCAACATTTTAAAATGTCATTGTTTCAAACCACCAATATTATACAAAAGTAAATATTCCTTAGATCTTGGCTTTAGTAACGCACTTGTTCAAAGTTGCATTTTTTTCCTTGCCTAGTCAGCAACGTATTGCATTTCCTATATATTAGCAACATTGCCTCTGTTAGAAACCAGCTATCTTCTATGCCTTAAAATAAAAAAACCCAACACTAGTCCAGCCTTCCACCTTCTTGAGGTCAATGAGAAACCATTAGTGTAGGACCCTGCTCTGTAAAAATAAATCTACAGCAAAACTCTGGTAAGTCAAGCCCGTGCTTGTAAGCCTGTTGGAATCTCTTTGGCTGCTGGAAGGCAGAGCAGGGTCAGCACCAGCTGCACTGTGTCCTGTTCAGGCTGTCAGCGTGCTCCCGCCTTTCTCCCCCTAAGCAATGACCCCGGGATGCTCGGGCCCTGGTCACTGCTCAGGCGCTTGGGCACAGCACTGTTCCTCTGCAATGCTCCCAGGGAATCCCCAAGAGCTTTGGGAGCAGGAAAATACAGATTTATGCATTAATACAAACACTGAAATAGTATAAAACCACAGGAAAATGGAACCACACCTAAGCCCAAGCAGCTGGGCTCAGCTCTGGGAAGATGAGCTCAGTATCCAAGTCTTGTCTTGAGCCATGAGGGGCAAGAGCCAGAGGCACTGCTCAGTGCTGCATGCTGCCATCTGCTCCCTCTGAGCTGCCACACACCGAGACAATCCTGCTTTCAGTCACCCAGACTTTTGCTTCCACGCTTTGGTTTTACCTTGGTGGCCGAGGAAAGGAGGAGTAGCCTTAACTCAGCCCTAGGGCTGGCTTGCCCCCCTCCCCAGCCTGCAGAGACACCCCACCACTGCAAGCAGGATGAAAGTCATTGTGACATTTTCATTTTTAACTGCAAGTAAAATGGAAGTGGACATAAAATTGAGCCATAACCCAAGCTCCTACTTTCCAAAACATCAGTTTTTACACAAACTTCAGAGGAGATATCCTGACATTTGAATTTATTAAAGATTTTAAAACTGATGTTTCACTTTGCTGAACACGCACATTTTTCCCCAGATCAGTTTGCCCTCAAACACTGAACCATTCCTCTCTCTGTGCTAGCAAATAGGCATATATTTTTTCCTGAGTGAAAATAAAGGAATGCAGTGCTTATCTGACATTCTGTTTACTCTTACATATCACCATTGTGTAAGGTCTGTAAATATTTTCCATATGTTAGCTAAAGCAATCCCTCTATTTCAGCATCTGCAAGTTCTGTCCACACAGTCATTCAAGTTAGCATTAATACATTATTTCTGACAAAAGGTGAACAAACACACTTCAAGGGCTCATTTTCCCCCCTACTATTGGATGTAACTTTACATTGACATGCAAAGTCACTGTAGGATTCATATTCACGGTAACTCTACAATTTCAAGTTCAAAGACCTTCAAAAATAAAAATCCAGCACGTTAATTTTTTGAAGCTGCCTTACCTTTGCCTGCCAAGCTCAGAGCAGACGGCAGCACCAATGCTGGTCGGCTCCTTCCCCCACGTCCATGTACCAGGAACCAGGTGACATCCCCACCTGGGACACATACCCCACGCACCGTGGGGTGGCAGGTGCAGGCAGTTGACCCACTGATGTTCATTTAACAAACCCTCCCCTGAGCTGGGGAAATCAGCTGTGCTCTGTTGTGCTAGCTGTAATAGCAACAGAAGGCATATGGGGGAAATCCAATTTAAGTTATTTAAGCACTGCTTTTGGCACCAAAACCTCAAGTCAATTCAGTGAGCTAACCTGATGAGGAAGGAGAAGTGCTACAATGATTTTATGTGATCTTCTTTGACCAAAGTCATCATTCAAATCAAGTAAAGTGGTCTCCCCTCAGGATAGAGTCCTATCTCTGTGTAGGTTGCTGTGCCCAGTGGATTTTTGTGGGCTATAGGTTCTTACTGTTATGGTCAAATATTCAAGCCAGATTTATGATATAACGTTCTCTGTAAGCAAATACTCTCCTAGAAACATGAATGTTAGTGCATACTCAGTATGGGAGAGTTAACTGGAGTAAAAAAAAAACCAACCATGAAACATACTCTTGTGCCTGCTGATTTAACTGACTAAATGGATTTCTGTTAGGATACTGTCTGGATGATTACATTGTAGGAAAGTATTTATACAACCTGAAACAACCATAAATTGCAATATATCGGAAGTTCTGATTTTAATTAATCTTCCTTTTGCCCTCCACCTCTCCTTCCTTTGCTATTTACTAATTTCCCTTGTAACCCTTATTCCAAGCTGGCTGTGCAGATGGGAAAATGTCATCTTCTGCAAGTAGAGTCATCTTTAGGTGGAGAATAGGATGAGGGGATGTATCTGAAAAGTTAAACCAGCAGTCCCTCAGAGACTTTAGTAAAGAAAACGCAAAGCTTTCATCAAGGATACAGCCAGCTTCCCATTTCTCTTTCACCCCCCTGCACCCAAGCAACGAGTGAGTCACCTCCATAATGCACCCAGCATATACTAATCAGATCACACAAAATAAATGTCTCAAAAAGCAATCTGTGTTTCCAAGAAATCTCGAAAACAGTTTGAGCTGGCCCTTGCCACTTCTTCTAGTTTCTCACCCTAATTTCAGAGAGGTCATCATGGATAAAGCACACACCCCCAGTAAAAGCTGATGGCTTTTTCACTAGTAAGTATTCTTGTTTATGTGAATGTGTTTGCTCTCTAGTCTGAGTGGAGTGCATAGCAGGAAGAATTCAAAGTGGAGAAGGGAGTCTATGGAAGGAGGCCTTTCTGTGGGTTGGATCTGCCTGGCCAGAGATGACGATGTCCCAGAGCAGGAGCAATACGGTTGCCATAGGATGTTCCAGCCTGTTACAACAGCAGGGGATGGTGGGCAGGAGTCCAATAAATCCCAAAGGGTCAGGGTACACCCCATTCCTAGCAAGACAGGAGCACCACAGTGCAAAGCCCCACAAAGGGAAAGGCAGATTTTGCTGCCAAATGCTCAGACTTCCTGTAGACAAAGGTTGGGCAAAGAAAACAGTGGTACAAAAAAGGAAAACTGTTTATGCAAATTACAGAGCAGAGGTTAGGATCAGACCGAGGTATCCCAGCTCCCAACCTGGTGGTCAGCCTTGGCCTGGGAGCTGGGAAGAGCGGTTCTGACCCTCAGCCACACCAGAGGCACCGGCTGTGGTCATGCAGGTCTCTAAATAGGAGGGTACTTTGTGCCAAGTGTCTCATTGGACGGTGTGATTCACCCAGCTGTGATACAACATTCATCCTTTCAGCATGAAGAACTTTAAAATAAACTAGTCTCGGTGGAAGTGCGGGATTCAGTGTATTTCAACATCCTTTAATCATTTATGATAACTATTGGACTAATTCTCATGACCTACAAATCGACTTCATTAAGCTGGGATATTTTCTATATCCATCATCTACAGAACATTCTCCTACACAAGAGTGAAAAGCTTATTAAATAATATAGTGCATGGCATCCATCACTCAGAGCCAAAGTAATCTCAGAACATGCAATACAATACAATGCTTTTGAAATACAGAGTCAACAAAACATGGCTCTTTCAAGTTTACCCTGGACAATGAAGTTTCCTCACCACATGAATCCCTTCGTGATGCCTCCCATTCCTGGGAGTGTTTGGTTTACAGCCTTTTAACACTAGTGCAGATTCACTCTTCCACAAATTCTGCATGTTGTGACAGACACGCCGTGCTGTAAACACACCGGATAATAACTGGGAGCAGGAAAGAGGAAGAACAGCCTCTTACATCCTACATACTATCCTTTAATGTAGCTTATGTATTTACAAATGAACACTATTTCAAAAAGTCAGCTTTGCCAATAAAGGTATTGTGCCTATAAAATAACAGCTCTTGAGTTCCACTTCTTCATGGATATACCTGTTGTTACTGATAAAATCGCCTCATTTATTTCTAATTCATGGTGATATTTGCAGTAGGAAACAGTACAGAGTATTTCACTGTTCTACCTTTGCAGATAGCATGGGGAAAACAAATTAACAATAGGAATAAGAAATGCATACTTAAAAATTTTAGGGAATTTTTCTTGATGTAATGCTTTAAAAACATAGTGAAGGACTTTGCACCTGGCCAAATGTGCCTTTCAGCAAGAAAAGTTAAAAAGCACTTACAGCAAAGTGTTTTAGCCTTTCACATTTTACTGCAGATTGCCAAAGTAGTTAAAGTAGACCAAAGACCTCCGCCCCAGAATGTCAGCTCTCAGCCGTGCATCATCTTTAATGTGCTAAAGTGGATGTGAAAGCTTCATGTGAAAGAAAAGTGAGGCAGAGAGGTTAAATGCCTTGGCAGGGTTACTGGCAGAGCTGGCTTCTCCACTGTTGCTGTGCCCCACAGCGTGGTTTACGTGGCTCCATAGGAAGTACAAGGTTATTTTCCTTGAATGGCATTTTGGCCAGGGAACGTCATTCTTCAGAACCGATGCCTAAATGAAACAGAGCAGATACGAGCTGCCCCCGAAGGGCTTAAAGTAAATTGTATAAATCTCAATCAATATAATAACACTTCTCCAATCCCCTGGATTTAGACCTATCAAGATCTGCTCTGAATTTCCTGTGTCTGGGTACCAGAACCTGACTCACTCAGGTAATAATCAGGAGTTGTGTCACAGATATCAGTACTAATTCTCTGCTATAAATCCACATCAAACCTCCAGATGTCTCAGACATGCAGGCAAGGTGGCCTAAACAGATATTTTCTGTGTCTAATTTACAATGTGTGAACTTTTTATTCTAAAGGTGATTCCACTGTATTGCAGTACCTGCAGTATGCAGAAATAACAAAATCGAACAAGAAATGGGCTGCTAAGACCTATTTGTCACTATCAGAATTTAAAAAGAAAGGAAATAAGCAAGAGCTGCTTTTATTGCAAAATGAACTCAAACTGTGAGAGGACGAAGATATATAAACAGAGATCAACAGTAAAGAGCCAATTGTTCAACTGATCTGCAGGAGAGAGATTTACGTGGGAAATTCCCACTAGGACTCCACAATTCATACACAACCCCCCAGATGCCTTGACTGGAAAACGGACCTGCAGTATTAGATACTCCTGACATACTAGCAGGCAATACGGTTTCAGCTTGCTGGCATTTGCCTGTTTGCATTGGCCTGATAGGAACATCAAAGAAAAAACACTGCCATGGAGAAATGTTTTTCCTAATTAGCATCACCAGTGAAAGGTTCTTATTACTGTGTTATGGGGAGTAAAAACTGATGTTTTTGCAAGATTTATATGCTAGCTTTGATCAACCAATCTTCTGCAAGAAAAAAGAAATGGGCAACCCTTCCATGAGCATGTTTTTACTATCCCAATGACATCCACATGAAGTTATCGAGTACTTTAGAAGAATAAAACAAAGGTGTGAAATTTCCTCAACTGGCTGCCAGTACGTGTCTGAGTTCACAGCCAGAGGCATACCGTTGTGTGACGTCATTCAGTAAAGCAGTTTAAAATAGGCTTAATGTTAGCACTAGAAGTCTTCAGGAAAATAAAGCAAAGTTTCATGGAAATGCAAGATTTCTCTTGACTTGGCCAAGTCTCAGTTTGAATCACATGTTGCATAAGCCTTTCGTCAGGGGTCACGTAGTGTGTACTTCTGTGGCAGTCAGTCCTAGGAAAGGTGAGAAGTTCACAGACCATCCCTGCAATAGCTGAGTCCTGGATGATGAATTACAGAGTACATTGAAAGCACAGCCCGTGACACACGAAGAGTGGGTTCCTTAAATTTGATGACTAATAAAAGAACTACTCTAATTCCTTAAAAAATTATTTTAGCACTGTGCAACATCTTCAGGTGTCGGTATTTACAAAACTGGACAGTGATTTATTTCCACAAATTTAAAATCTTCCCCAAAGAGTTCAACACAACCGACATACTTAGCCCATATAGCTTCCCCCCCCCCCCCCCCACTTGTCTAAGAGCAGTGTGTGATTTTACTATTTTGGTTGCTATTCCAAGGCACTTGATGAGCCCCGAATGCAAGTTGCAGTCCATATGTTGTTTGTAGACTGTTTTCTGGAAATATTTCTTTAATACTGAAGAGCTCAAACACCACTTGCTACATCTTTGTCTCCAGTGAGGTCACCTAATTTACAAACTCACTTCCAGAAGACAAAGGCAAAAGTGCCAATCTAGAGATGTGCTTGCTTTGTCCAAAAAGCATGCTCGGAAGCGAGAATGGACAGCACTCGATGCAGGAATGGCCACGGACTCAAGCGAAAAAGAGAAAGAAACCCTCCTGAAAACTTGGATCAACGAAACAGTTTTGAAACCTCACTGGCAAGTGGGCTTCATCACATGCAGTGCTAACTAGCCCAGTCCCAGCCTCAGCGTGAACATGCTTTGAAGTAGTTGCCAGTTAAAAACATCTGGAAACAGGCAATGTGAATAGGGCTTGTAATGGGTGGGATAGTTACAGCTGATTCACGCATGACTAATGCTGGCGTTTTCCTTGGAAGCCTGACCAAGTGTTGCTTAGAAAAGAGATACAAGAGCAGCAGTGGCCCACTGATGGCTGTCACCCTTGCCAGGAGCTAGCCCATCGGCAGGCTGGAAGCCATTTGGCTTCACGAGTTCAGAAGTGACAGCACCTGGAAACCCAGCCCTGTGCTCTGCATGTCAGCAGCACTTCTCGCCATTCATAAATGATGTTGCCCCAGAAAGCCAACATGTCAAATATATCATGGTGTACTTGTCTGGGCGAGCCCACAACCACGCTGTGGGTGAAGAGATCTCAAGTGTTGTCCTCTGCGTGCTGTGATCAGGTACAGAACCACCAAGGGATGTGCAGTGTCAGATAGAGCCTGTGGGCTTTGCTGTAGAGTATCGCTGTGACTAATTAACACATTATTCATATGTTTGCATGCGTGCTGCCCAGAACACCTGCTTCAGCCTTCTTTCAGGGGTTTTATAGTAAAGCCTACAAAATTCATGGAAGCCAGAATAGCTCTAGTGCATTGCTACCTTGCACACTCTGCTCAGAACACATACATTTTAGGAGTATGGCACTTTGCACTGGCTGATCTGAAATGGGAGCCTTCTTGACTTAAATGCAAACAGAAGGACCAGCACCACAGTTGTCAGAACTTTAGTTGGAAATGAGCTTTTAATGCTGATTGGAGTTGAGGAAAAAGGCTCTACAGCTGCAGAGCAAAATTCAGATGTTTGGAGAAAGTGGGCAGTGTGCTGAACTAAAGCTGCAAGAAGTACAACTTGAGAGACTAGGGAATAGGTCCTGTTTTCAATAAAAGTCTAAAGAAGGAGGGAAGAGCTGGGGTTCAAGGAATCATCTTTGGATCTGAAGTACACTGGCAGCTGTTCAAACTGGCTGCTTGCCAGATTGTATTTCTGTTATTCAGTGGTAAAGAACAGCTTTTACACTTGAGAGATGCTCTGCTGGTGTAAACAGGCAGAATTTGACTGAAGTCAAAGCAGCAGGTTTATACCAGCGGAGAATCTGGCCCTTAGTTTGCTCTAAAAATGAAATATGGACTCTGAATTCAAACAACTTTTTTTTTTTTNGGCACTGAGCCTGTATGCTGGCAAGGGCTTCCAGTTTTATGCACATTGGTTTCTTTCAATGCTGTGAAAAATCTTCTTAGTTTGCAAGCAGGAGGAAACACTTGAGTTATCCCACCTAGAGACAGAAGCTGCATACCAACCATGGCAGTGACCCAGATCTCCTCTAGCCTCCTTCCTTGTAACCATTACCTTCATTGATTGTGTCAAAGAAAACTTACATCATCGTATTTCTACACTGGCACCACTAGTACACATAAGCTCTGAGAATTTATGAGTTCATTCCCATTCAACTACAAGATTTTTGTAACAACTGCTCCCCAGCCTGAGCAACACTGTCAGGAGAAGGTGGACGTCCAGATTAATCTCAGCCAACTGCAGGTGCTCAGTTAGGAACAGAACTGCTCTAGAATCTCCCCAGTGCCCATACAGGAGGCAGGCAAGGTGTGCTGAGCTAGCCTCCAGCGACCATATAGGAAGCACAGGCTGATGGCTCCCCTAGCTGCCTGAACTAAGCAAAGAGAATCCAGACCTTTTAAGATTTTGAAAAAGAGCACATTTGAGTCATATCTTCCAGATGTAAAATGCTTGTTCACAGGAGCGCTGGCTTGCATACTCTAGATGCTTTCTGCACTATTCATGTCCACGTGCATTTGTCCTCTAACATACGCATTGGCACATTCCCTTCTTGAGTTCTCCCACTACTAGATGGAATGATGTGTGTTTGTATATATGTGCGCATTTATATTTAAAAACATAAATACACGACTACCTAGCTTTTTGGTATGACAATTTCTGTCTTTCCTCAATAAAAGCCAAGGAAAGCTATAAAAATGTAACTGGGGTCCAGGTAACCATACTATTTGTCATTACTCATAAAATTTGTCACTACAAATAAATACAGAAATTAAGATTTCTTACAGTTTCTAAAAGAGGGAATAGCAAAATTATTCTTGGTTCACAGTTGTTTAACCAGATATTGACTAAGAAGTATGCGCTCTAGAAGTATGAGGTCTGACTTTCAACATCTTGTATTCTTAGCTTACGATGTAAATTTTTATTTAAGCTTTTCAGTTTCTACCTTTGAATGAGAGAGCATTGCCATAAATGAAAGTTTACAAAAGCAAGAAACGGAGAATTCTTCTGGAATTAGCTGAGCATAACCCTACTCCTACCATTAAACCAGAAAACAAAATTAACCATACACAACGCCTTGCCAGAGTCAGATTTCTGATGTTCCCCACGTAACCATGGCCTGCTCGGTAGGTTATCCCATGATGCAGGTGACGGGCACAGCACAAGCAGGAGAAATTGCTCCTTGTCTGCAGAGCAGATCATCCCATGGGTTCCATGGCCCACAGGAACAGAAGGGCCAGGCAGCCAACCTGGCAAAAGCCTCTGGTTTATGACAAGTCCTTGTTGTCAAACATCTAGTAAAATATGACTCAATTCAGGGACACACATTTGAGGGAAGTCACAGAAAAATTGACTAAACACTGCCAGTAAAAACATGGGTGTACTTTGGCTTAGTAATGATATAAAGTGTGTCAGCATGGTACACAGTGTAATCATCCCTCAACGCTCCCCAGACAAAACCAGCACACTCTGCTTCTCATGCTACAACACTCGTAATCACAGCATTGATCCAACTTTCTCTGTCAAACAACTTGACAATAACCTCATCATGGATTCCTTCCTTTTTCCATCCTTAATTACCAACATAACCTCCCCACATCATCAGACTGAGAGCACTGCCAGCTTAGTCTATGTAAAATAAAAATACAGCCTCACCTTCTTCTTTATGTAAGTGTATTGTCATCCTGTACCTGCTCCTGTCTCTCTCTGCTGTCTACTCCATCTTTGGCACCCTTCATCATCTTGCACTTGCAGTACTCTGCTTTTTCTGTGCTGCCCTGTGCCCTGGAGCTGCTTGCATGTTTTGTGGCTCTAAGAGAGGGTTTGAAATGCTTTGTCAGAGGACTGGGATCCAAGTCTCACCTTTGGCTCTCTTTCCACTTAGAAGAGTGAGGACAGGTCTGTTTTGTGACCAGAGCCCCAGCCGCACAGGTGCCCCCTGCACGCAGAGATACCGCATGGGGGGTTCATCGTCCCAGGGCCCTCATCGCTCCCCACACAGCGCTTCACTTAGATGGCAGCTTGACTACTGGGCTAAAAATGTGAGCCGCTCTCCCTCCCCTTCAAAACCCACATGCATCTTCTAGCAACAGCAATATTTAATTTTGTCAAAAAAGGTTCACAACAGCTCTGCCTTTTACCTTACATTCTCCCACTGGGCATACACAGACTGTCAGGGCTGTCCTTTTTCAAATCTACTCCTGAACACCCGCTTCCTCCAAGGAGCCATTGCCGAATGCTGCCGTGCACCCGCCAGCTGTCCCCCTGGTACCTCCCATGCTGGCAGAACCCTCTTGGGACGGTGCGGAGCCTCACGCTGCCATTTTGAGCCCGTCTGAGGAGCAGCAGGCCTCACCCGCACCCACAGTGGGGCTGCCCCTCTGCCCACCTGCCCCCTGCTCCTGTGTCAGCTGGGCGGGAAAAGGCAGGAGTTTGCTCTCGTTCATGACAGAGATTTTTATTTTGAACTCCTGAGCATGGTTTTTAGCAGTGGAGGAGTTCCTCAGATGGCAGGACTAGCACTTTACCTGTTCTCCTCCACACAAAGCATCAGCACAGTGGTTTGTCACCTGGTTTAGTGGCCCCTCACCAGAGCCTTTTGCATTTCACAGCCCTTCTTCCTGAAGCAAGATCCAGGGAGAGCTGCTTAGCTTACACAAAAAGCTTATTTGTCTGAAAAAATCTGGACAACAGGCGTATCACAAGGATAGTCATACCCCAAAGTTAACATCACAAGTCTCATCAATAACAACCCTGCTCGGTTTGCTGACGGCTGACACGTGGTAAGCGTGAGCTCCCGGTGACAGGTAACGTGGCACCCCGAATGCCCGCCGGGCAGGTCGCAGCCGCAGCCAGTGCACGGCAGCCCTGGAAGCCCGGCAGCCCCCGCTCCTCTCAGGCCGAAGCGTGGCATGACTCTGCAGCCTCCCGTTGCCAGACACTTTCTCACTGCTTCCTTCACGCTATTTTATAGTTTCCTTTCAGTGATTTAAATTTTCTAAGACATGTTTTGGCACTTAAAATTTTTGTGAAAACCTAAATATTCCTGCTGCAAATGCCCTGCGGGTATGATCCTCTTAAATCTTCCTGTTTATTTTCCATTCTTAACAGCTAATGTTACTAATCACTTTTAGGATCATAGACTAATAAAAAAATAGTACATAGAGCAAAGGCTTTCCCTGCATCCCAAGCTCTTAGGACCCCATGGGATATGCCTGCTTGCACTAAAGGACAGACTGAGAACTTTTTGATCCTTTCACCCCATTTACAAAGCAAATGCTTCGAGAACTGGGAACACCACAGTCACTTACAGGGATTGCACTTGGATTTTAGCAGGCATACCATAAAAAAGTTACATGGCTGACAAAACAGAGTGAGTTTGCTGAACCACTTGAAGCGCCTTTAAATACCACAAGCTTTCTCTGCTTAGCACCAATATTCTGATTTTGAACATACTGATTTAGTTTTTTGTCAGTACAGTATGTTCTTTACTAGAGCTGGCAGTTTACAAGCAGCAGTAACAGCAGAATGAAAGAGAGACTCCACCCAAATATTTTTTAACCAATTCTTCAGATATACATGCCAAAATAATTGGATGGAAAAAGATTTGTCATTTTTAAAAAGTGCAAGAGTAACAGCTTTTGTGCTGTTTTTCTTGCTCGACTGTCTGCAGACCAGCTCTTCTTTGTACTTTCCCTGAAGACGGCAGAGCAGAGCACGGCGCAGGATGAATGCCAGGCAGGCGAGGCTGGCTGCATCACAGGCTGGAGCCACCTCGCTGCACATCGTCTGCACGTGTTGCCATGAGTCCCTGAAGGCTTCTAGCAAATGAGACACTATAAAAATGTTATTTAAGCCATAACCTTCTTTGGGTAGGTGAAGTGATGTAATTTGATCTTTCTTATGCAAAGAATTCAAACAGTGTAAACGCACACAGGTTTGCAAGGCCAGCTCAAGGGCTGGAGATCTGGGAATACGGTACAGAAACCAAGCTGCAGACTTCCAGCCTCATAAATATCTGCTTTACAATTACAAAGTGACAGCTGTGAAAACGTATCAAATATTGGCTCCTTTCCCTTTTATATTGTCTAGAAGGGAACATTGTGATAAATTTAATTCTGTTTAAAATAGAAGAGCTCTGGACTGTGTTTTGCCTGAAACTGGCACTTGGTATTTCTTGATTCTCCAAAATGTTTGCTTCACTCATGAATGCCTGGCAGAAACAAACATGCATAACATTAATGCTTATTCTGAAATACAGTCAGACTCTTACTTCTTACTGTCTAAAAATACTCATACAAATATATCACAACTTGTTGGCTAATAATTGTGTTTTAAAATTAATTCCTCACGAGAGACTGATCATGCTTTCACAACACATTTCAGTCAAAATACAAATCTTAAAGGTGACAGCGAAGAACTGCTCTGGTATCTTTACGCTGAGAGTCAGCTGACGGAGCTCATTTCCAAAGGGAAAAAATTTGTCTTAATGCAGAAACTGAAATGTTGTTGTTGTGAAGCAGTAAATCTATATTGCACCTCTGTGAGCTGTAAGTCATAGGCAAGATGTAAGCTTACAACTGCTTCTAATTAATAGCCTTTTCTGTACTGAAGGAATCTTGATATTTAAAAGTGATCATTAAACATTCTGGATCCCTTTCTTAGGGAACTCTCTTTTGTGAGTTAACCACAACCTTCGAATAACCTAGGGAAATACCACTGAGGCTGGCTCCCACAGAGTGCCCATAAAGAATATTTTGCACATAAAATACAGGAAACAAAGCAGTAAGCAGGACAGTAAACACCCAAATCCTTGCCCTGCTGATACCTGCTTGATGGCCAAGCTATCTGCTCTAGCACAGGAAGAGCCTTCACTAATGAAAACACATCTCAGCCTTGCTCACGTGCCTCCAGTGTACTTGCAGTCAAGGGTACAACAGCCCAAGGGAGCTCTGCTGCTCCAGCCAGAGGACTAACAGCAGACCGTTAGGCTTGACTGCTCAAGCCAGGCTTTGTGCAGGATGGGGCTGAAGCTGCGTCTTGACATGCAACAACTACGTGCCTGCAGGATCAGAAATTTGGACTTCAGATTAGAGTGAAGAACAGCACCATTTAACTAAATGTATCTACTGGTTTCTGCAAGAAGCCATGGTACTGAGAAGCCAAAGCCAATGGATAAAAGAACACAGCAGAAAATGGAGGGGGTCACACAAAATTAAATCCTGCCTTAAGACACATAATTCCCACTTAAGTTTACAGGACATGGCAGTGAGACAGAACTGGATCTACTGCTGTTGGTTCTGTACAGCTTCAAATAAATCAATCACACATTGATTATAAATTGATATATACTTTATTATGCACAAGAGACTAAGATGACATGACACTGTGGTTATCAAAACTGTACAACTATGCATTTCCACAAGTCTCTGAAATACTGAACGTAATATGAAATACAAATGGGGTGTTCAGACTGGCCACAGGTATTAGCAAGTAAATTTCTCCCATTCTTTGATTAAAAAAAAGCATCTGGCATTTGGATCTTAAAGAATGTACTCAGTTATTCAAAGGTGAGAATCTTGTGTTTGGAACTGGTAGGTACATGGCAGCGAAGATCCGATAACACTGTGAACATCCCCACGAATGACAAACAACAACAGGGCAGAACAGTCACCCCACATGAAGGGCTGTCAGCACAACCAACAGTACAGTCTTCTTGTGAAGCATGAGGTAGATATACGTAACAGAAAGAACTGTACATACAGGAGAGAAATGGTTAGAAAAGGGGAGGGGGCAGGTTACAATCATCATCTACAGACATTTTGCAAAATCCATTTCTATGTGGAAAATGCTACAACAAAAGTCTAACACAGAAAGATCCAACTTCTTGAAACACAAATATAGCAATGTCCAAAACCAAATGCTGTAAAAGGTTAGAGTTAGTGATTAGATGATGCATGACACAACGAGCAGTCTACTTTGGCGTTTAAGTACATTACTAATAGCTTTTACAGACAGAAGGTGCCCCTTTTAAGCCCAATCCTCACATTCTTATATAAGAAGTTCCTTCGCAGTCGATTCCACCACACCGAAATTCACCTCCTGAGTTCGTCCCTCCAAAGCCCTGCTTTAAAGCCCTCTACGGGGACAGGAGGAGCCGCTGCCTTCCACATCCCATGGGTATCTTCCACGTGAAGTCCAGCGTGGCGAGACCAGGTCTGGCAGAGGCAGGAACCGTGGCTCTGTGGTTACACGGCCAGGAGCTTGCCACGCCACGCACAGAAACTTGCAGTAGAGACAAACAGCTGCTATAAAAGTAGAGCTGATGGGTGTATCAACACTCTGAACTGCAGGCAGCTCAACGTCTGCCCGAAAGTACTATATGTTTTAGTAATAAAGCTATTAACTGGGAATGCCCAGGTTTGGTTCTCTCTCTCTCTTTTTCTCTCTCTGTATTAAAGCAGAAATGGCTGTTCCATCTGCTGAGTAATTACATGTAGTTTTGGTAACCTCCAATAGACAATTAGTTCAGATTGATTAAAATTTCTGAATTAAATAGCTGAGTACACCAGCTTCAGTTAATTAATTAAAACTATTTCAAATACAAGTCAACAAATCGAATATTTGATCTTTATATATTTTTGGTTTATCCAACGGTAAATATAAATCTGTAAATTATTTTAAAATTAGAGTAAATTTTTGATAAAAAACATTGATAATGCAGCATGTTTCTCTCAAAAATATACAGTTATCTATTTTACATAAAAGTTTTCAACCTGTCCATCCCAACAACCAAATCTAATACTTCCTATGAGAAACTACTTAATAAAATATCTGAGGAAGGAAAGGGTTAAAACAGGGAAAAGAATTTACAAAATATGTAAATTTCACAGTAATTGAAATTAAACATTTCATATAGAGTAACTTACATTTATCTAAAACATTTAAATATATCTTTATACAGAAATTTAATGTAGTAAAATATAGCTATGATTGAACTTAAAGACTCTAGTCTTCTTTGAAGACATCTTTAAAGACTTTACACATAGAATATGCTTATACAATACATTCTGCTGAAGGTTAGGCAAAGCGCTTTCTTTTCAACCACACAGGTAGCACATTCATCCTCCCGACACCTCATAACAGAGCCAATCCTGCACACCCTTATGCATGGGGATAACTACACTTACATGACAATCCTGTCGATGTTATCAGGACTACTCATTGGCCTGATAACAGAAAATACTTTTCATATGTGTAACTCTAGATATCCAGAGTCTCCATGGACTCTGAGAAGAGCCATAATGTGTAGAGTTGAGCATGTGCTTGTACTAGCAAGGATGAAGTGTGTAGTTACCATATGCATAAATGTTTGCGGGATTAGTAACAGATTTGATTTAAAGTGAGTAATATTCCACCTGATCCTGGGCACTTACATCTATTGCGTATCTTGCACTTTCACCATCCTGGCATCAGTAAGGCACAAGTGTAAAATCAGCAAAAGAAATCCGCAGCTCAGACTGCAGAGCAGACTATTACTCTAGTGTAATGAATTCCCTTCTCCTCTTGCAGAACACAGGTAACCTTCACTAAAATTAATGAAAGTTACTCATCTCATTTTTAGAGGAAAACAATGTTCATTTTTCCTCAAAGGAGAAGGATCAGTAGAACACATTACAATTAACAAAGTGGCAACATAACAGTCAAACAATTACACATTAAAAGTGTCTTTTTTCTTTTCATTTGGCATTGATTTGAAGGTCAAGATATGGCAAAGACACTAAAAAAAATACTGTGACAGTTAGTACCTTTCTGCCATGTCCATATTCTGACACTACTTTGGGACTATCCAACTGCAGTGGTCATACAACAGCCTGACAAACCACTGCATGACTATCTTAAGAGAAGAGCTTCATTTTGATAGGCAGTATTCTGCACAAACAATAGGCTCTACTGTACATTCTTTGTGCCCTCAAAACTATCTCTTATTTCAAAGGGAATTTGGGCTAGCTAAAGGGTTAGAACCAAATCACCTCTTTTATCTCCTCTCTCTACCTATTTTAAACTGAAGAGACAGTTGTTTTTTATTTTTTAAATATATATATGCATTATATACTTTTACATATGGAAGGAACACTGTTCCCAATTGTTAAAGTGGTAAGTTAGGCTCTGTATACTTAGGTATACGTCTATTTGCATAAAGACATTGCTATTAAAGGGACACACACATCTATGTTAGTGCATAAGAACATTTTTTTGTCTTAATGTTTGTGTGTGCCTGTATTTGGTATAGTAGATTAAAAATAATCTCTTATTTGAAGAGCTTTGGCCCAGAGAACAAGGAAGGGAATGTTAGAGTGTGCTCTTCTCCAATTAGCAAATCAATGCATATTAAAACAAAAATACCTAGAACAAACCTGAAGCTGCGAACACAACAGGAAAGCAAATGAGATGCTGTAGCTGTAAGCTTAACGAAACAAAGGTTACTCAAAAATGGCTAAACATAGCTGAAGTAATAAAAAGTTATTAACCAAAGAGATCTGACCTTGAGGCTGTCTTGCTCAGACAAATAGAAATTCTTTGACCTCGGATCATCCTTGTTCTGCTTATCTTGTTGAATTCCCTTAATGAATACCTTGTGTCAATGAGAAGGTTTAGGGAAAGAAAAAGTCATATAGACAAAGCAGCATTTTTCCCAACTGGCATAGACTTCACATTCAGGGCCCGCGGACCCCTAGAACAGGTTGCAGTACTGTAAAATTAGTAGCTTTGTCACATGTAGCATAACATGCTGTAGAAGATCCAACGGGCTGTGCTTACCCATGCATTGTGTGCACATATACACACTCATACACACAGTGGCTTCCCCAAAAGAAAATCAGTCTCGGTCCCCCCGCCCCATAGAAAAATCCCTCCTAATTTTTTTTTCAAAAGCAACCAAACCAATCCTTTTAACTTTAAAAAGCTGATGCCCACACACAGTCCTTTGAACCTCTGCGCTCCTATGTTGCTCCTCCGGCGTGTTCCCCCGCGGTTAGGTGGCACTGCTGCTGGAGCAGGGGGTGCTCTGCGTGCTGCCAATGCTGTGCGCCGCACTGCTGTTCTCGGAGGCTGGCGGGGACGTGGGGACCTGCTGCCTTCCCGCTGTTTCCCCTGAGAAAAAGTAGGGTTGGGAGAAGGGAAATTGAAAATGTTAGTTGTCACAGAAAACAATAATCTGTTCCTTCCCAGTCTTCCTCTTCTGGTAGTTTGTATTTCCATGCGATGAATATCTTGGTTGACAAAGAGAGTCCTGTTGAAAATGTTACTAGACTTTGGCACCTTGGCATTGCTATGCACATGGGGAAAATAATGCTGCTGTTTTCTTAAGCATTTTAAAAGCAGCTGATGGAAACTGCCAAGATCAACACTGTCCATCTTCTGTTGTCAGCTGTCACTCACATGGGTCCCGTTACATGACTCAGACCACTTTATAGCTTTGCTGTTTCATGGAAAAAGGCTGATGAAATGTAGGCTTTAGTTTTAGTGTCAGTTTATAGAGCAAGATATTTACTAGAAGTGGAGCTGAAGACAATGTTCTTCAGTCAGCTGGATACCACATATCCTGAGACACGGCCAGTTTTCTTCATGTAGAAAAACAACAGGCTGCCCTGCAAGCTTGACTCTATTTACTCCAAATAGACCATGCAGGAAGTTCCCCCGTAGCTACCACAGTATGTGTGGCACTTAGAACCTGTAGTAAGAACAAGTCTCACCATTTCTTGTTAATTGTTTACTGATGATAAAAGCCCTTTGTTATTTGGATTGCCAAATCAAGCACTAGGAGTTAAAGCCAGATTTATGGCTCCTGATAAAACCTAGATTTTTGTCTGCTCTCCCTTACCCCCCTTCTGCACCTGTGGCTTCAATCCTAGGGAATAAATCCATCTCTCAACTAGCATGGAAATAAAAATTGCACCATTGTGAGAATGCACAAAAGATAACAAACAAGGTCATGTAGGAAACTAACTATGGCATTTTTTAAGTTACAGCGCTCAAATCTACAACCTTAGTAATATTACAAAATACTCTCTTCAAAACAGATGGCAAGACTAAGTTTATATAACACGGGCTGTAGCTGCCCCCTCCCTTGAGCTCATCTCTCAGGATGAGAAGGTGTGATCTCAACACTGTAACCCGGACAGACTGCTGCTGCTTGAGCTGCAGACCAGTTGTGGCAGCCAGCACCAGCACGGCTGCTTTCCCAGCAAAGGAGCAAAATGGAAATGTTTTGCTGGATCATGGGCAGGAACAACTGGGAAAAAATCAAAGGCTGGTAGATCTCCTGTCTCATGAGTTTATAGTGACACTGATCTCCTGCTTCACGTTGCCCTAGGCTATCCGAAACCTGATGCCATGGGCCAGGTCTGCAGAGTCCAATTTTTCTTCCCTGCTCAGGATTTGGTAGCACTCCCATTCCCCAGCAATTGCTTCAGTGACAAGTTGAAGGCGGGAGGCACGGCCTGCATCCAGAGGGTTACAGAGCCGGGACGAGCCAGCTTCCTCCCACAGGAGCTGCTCTGGCACATCCCCATGCCCTGTGTGCTGCTGCCCAGCTGCCAGAGCCCCGAGCTCCTCGGGAATGCGGCCGCGGAGGAAGTGTGTCTTTAACGCTTTGTGTCTCGGGCCAGAAAACATCCTTCTGCAGGCTGCTCAGTATTCAGAGGTCTGCTACAAACAAGGGAGGTCTGAGGATTTCTCACAGCAGAGGTTGCAAGTGCTCTTTGTAATGGAAACCAGAGGGTTCGCGGCTAGCTCACGCCACAGCTGTAAGTGCACGCAAGGCCCCACAACGCACAGCCCTTGCCTTACACCCCACTGGTTTAGGAATGGGGAGGAAAGAAAGGATGGGACAGGACAGAAAAACAACAAACTAAACCAGTAAACCACATTGCCCAGGAGGCCAATGAAATGTTTGAAATGAGGATCAGGATCTCACTCGAATTCAACGCTAAGTCCAGCATTTACTTTTGTGAGCAGATTTTGACTGTTTTTCCCAGTGTAAGAAATCACTATGTAACTCATCCATGAGTGGCACGTTTCTGCTCACATGCAGCAGGTCAGAATCTACCCTCAGTCATCTGCACACAAAATGCGTTTCAGCTCTAACTTGCACTGGAAACAGCTTTGCAACCCATCAGAATAAACTGTATAAAATCCATGTCTCTGTCACGGTGCTGTAAAAGCTTTCCTAAGTCTTGCCTGGATGTCTTCCCCTCCCAACGTGCTCCCTTCTCCTCTAGTTGTTTGTGTACAAGTCTTCCTTCCTTTTGTACTACAGGATATATTTATAAAGGCGGTGATAAGCAATCTCCCTTTCATTAAAACAAAACAAGTGAAGGCAAACATCAGAAGAGAGCAACCCCTGGCAGCACGGGGAGAAGCCGCCGCGGCCGCGCAGAGGAACGGCAGCCGCTTCGCTCCCCCAGCGGGGCCCCCGGCCCCTGCGCCCTCCCGCCGGCTCTCCTCGCAGCTCCGCTGTCACCCATTTTACAAACCACATGATTGCACACAGCTTTGCGTCAGCCTCGGCATGTCAATACAATCTGCATGTATTTAACCATAAATTCATTTATAAGCTAAACACATCTGTTTTTTATTTTATGGCAAAGTGACAGGCGCAGTGCCGGAGTCCCCGTGCGAGCCCAACAGCTCGCTCTGCTCCTCCCGGCTCCTCTGGAAAGCATCTTAGGAGGCACTTTCCCTTTGGTTTGGGATGGGAGCCCCCTCTCCTCCCCTGTGATTCAATTGCCTCTGCAGTACCTTGTTTCTAGAGCCTGATCACCAGCTCTGCTATACCACAATCTCTCGTGGAACAGAGACAAAGTTTCAACGTCCTGAATGAAAGAAATCCAAATCACGGTGACGTTATGAACACAGTCTAGCAGACACATTTGGACTGGCTGATTTTTCCTACATTTTACTTCCTCAACACCTAGCTAATCTGTAGTAAAGTAATTTTAAAGAATATTTACGAAAAAAAAAAGGAAATGTAAATTATCGCTGAAGAGGCATTCCCCATCTGTCTTTTTCGTGTAAACAGCTTCATGTATCTCATGTTACTGACCCAGAACTGCTCAAAATGGACATGTCTCATCTATAGACAGTAAACAAGCTTTTACCCATCTGAATGTGACAACATGCACTTTATTATTCACACTTAGGAAACTTGCCAGTTGTACTCCCTGTCCAGGAAGTCTGAATGTTTGCTTTTCTATCTCCATTTGCCAAATATAATTGGTTGCTATGTCAGTTTATTTTAAATCAGATCCCATAAAAAAAAGAAAAAAAAAAAAAAAGAGAGAAGTGGGGGAGGAGGGATACTTTTAACTTCTCAGATTTTGGAACATTTTATCCTGTTAACTTGCAACAGTGCCTGGAGAAGTAGGAAAGGATGCTTTCTAAGAGAATGAAGCAACTGATAGTCTCTGCAACACAACATTCACGTTAGTTCATGAGACTGCTAAACCAAGTTATCAGATTTATACACGTCCCTTCGTAAACACAATTATCCCTATTAAGGCAGGTATTACATCGGCAGGTATTTACACAGTTAAATTTTGAAGAGTTTCTGCACCCATGCACACCACTGACACTTAAGTCAGTATGGACTCCTTTTGCAGAAGTCTGTTAAAATTCCTCCACCATTGCTCTAATCCTAGCTCCCCCCTTCTCTTCCTCTGCCACCTGTGGATCTTATGACATCTGTACTCCATTTTGAATTGTTTCAGAGAATCTAGAGTATTTTAAAGCACAATTTTGATGCTTTGGGAGAAATTCCTGATTTTCTATTACTGGAATCAGCAGAAGTCCTACATGAAAAATCCCAACACAACAATCCTTGTTCAATATTTGGAGATGAAATTCTACTTATTTTGTAGTTTGTTTCTGCTATCAATTGTTTGATGTTTGTAATGGTAACGGCCTATCAAGATGAAGAAAAGAGCCCATTCACGTAAAGCTTTCTCCATGCTAGAATGAGTCTGCCAGTAGAGATATACTGATAAAATTATATCAGCAAACCTTCTTACTACTGACAAAAAGGTGGCCTTTTGCTGTACTGCATACAGCACTCCAGCAACAAAAATACCTTACTTCAACCATTCCAAGTTATCATTCTTCACCAGCAGTAGCTTTCGTCCATGGTCTGAGCATCACCAAAATACGGTTTTAGAACGAACTCCTATTTTCCAACCTTTGATCTGAATGTGTTAGAAACTCAGTGCTACTTGCAACAAAAGATGAGATTTCAGAGCACGATCAGCAATGCATGAATTCTCTAATGGCAAAAGACAGTCACTCTACAGATAAAATTCATATTATCTCCCCCCCCCCTTATTTTAATAAAAACTAAAATGTTTCCACTGCAGCTGGATTATCTTGTCTGTCACAGCAGTCATGCCCTAATAGACTGTCCCTGCCAGAGCCCTCACCGCACTCTGCTGCAAGTTCTGCTTTGTAGATACAAGTTACTATGCAAGTTACTAAATTTATGTGTACAGGAACATAGGTTCACTTTCACAATTCTTTGAAAATCTGAACCAGATAACTTCCTAGATATTTTTTATAATTTCTGTGATTCTCTGATCTGATGAGTTACAACGTTCCCTTCCTTTCTTTTCTTCTCATTGATTACTTTTTTGTCTGGCCTTTTTCTCCACTTATTTTCACCTCCCATACACAAAGCCAGAGCAGATGCCCTCTCCACTGCTTGTATATGGTCACTATGACTGATCTACTCTGTAATGTAATTCTCTTGATGGGATTGGTCCAAGGCCTATTGTTGCTAAAGGATTCATCATGTTGGCTTCCTGGTGCTCCTTGTCTACTGACACACTAGGTGCGTCTATAGAGAGTTCTGTGTATGAACAGAGATTGAACTTCCACAGGGCCAACGAAGTTTATTTGTTAATAAAGGCTACCTTTTTAGAAACTAACAACTTATACATTTACTCATTGAAATTGCACTTACTTTTCTTCCACAATGTTTCAGTAGTATATAAGGTGGAATTATACTATTTATACATATTATCACAGCCTTTAAATTTTCCACATCTGCCTCAATTCCAAACAAGCTTCGTGCACAGCTGATGCATTGAGAACTATTAAACTGCTTATACAAAGTTGCTGTACTGCCAACTGGAAAAAAAAAAACCACATTTTTTTTTTTTCCAAATTAACATAAGCTCCTGGGTCATAATATTTACAGAAGCTCTGACCCGACAAGGCCGGATTCTCACTCCTAAGCAGCTTCCATGAGGTTTTAGATGCTGAAAAAACCCTGCAGTGGGCTATGGGAGAATTCCAGTGCTCAGAGCTGGTTTGGAGTAATTGACCTCACATTCTCCCCACCTCCCAGAGATCCTGGCAGGGTCTTGCGAGATCAAAAGTGGAAGTAGCTGGGAGTCCAGCATGTTGCAGGGATCCTGAGATACTCTCTAATCCACAAGCAGCCAAGGTCAGATGCTGCAACATCAAGGCCCCAACAGTGTCCAGTCTTTGTCTGTACCACCTTGCAGATTACATGCAACAGAAAGCTGCCCAAACTCCCTTTTTTACTCCAATACAGTACTGTATTTCTGCTTACTTAGTTTAGTATGGAAAAAATTCTGAGGAGATACTGAAAAATTAACAGTTGAAGAATGGAGGAATAAATAATTGGGGTAAAAATCCTATGTCATCAAGGCCTGAGAAACATTTTCAAGTCTAGTTATATTCAGAATATGTCTATGTAAATAAAGCATTCTCTTATCCATTTGGCCCGCTCCTTGTACCGATCACATCACATTCTCAGTCACATCAGCCTAATTTAGTAACTGCAAAAATTTTTTTAAAAAAGGAGTATGGGAACCAAAAGGGATCCATTACCTGAAACGTTAACTAAATTTGAAATACGGAGGTGCTACTAATGATAACTCACAAGCCAGGAATACTCAGTTTTACTCATGTCCCAGGTGAGTTTTCAAGATTCACATTTAAAATTATTTTAGCAAATTTTAAATCATGTTCATAAACACCTCCCTTTAGGGAAGGGCAGGTATCAGTCTGATATGCACCAACAAGCTCATGGGAGGAGTTGCTGGAAAACACCCTAGTAAGAACAGAGAGCAAGACAAAAAGTTCAGGATAACCACTGCTGGCCGGCCTCCCTCTCCCCTTTCCTCCCACCTTGCAAGAGTTCAGACGCTGCCGCGCTTCCTGTGGCATGATCTGCACTGAGGTCTGTAAGAGCCCTCGTACTTACCTGTGTGAGAGTAGATAAACCAGAGTGCTCCTGTTAGCAGGGCTCCAATTACAAATGCCGCAAAGGCAATGCCCACCACAGTCAGCGTGTCCAGCCCGTAGAACACAGCTACAAAGATAAACACACATAGTAAGGACTTTTTATATTCAGTGGCAATACTGTTTTACAAAAATTCACCCTTACACTTCGATGGACATGTTTTTTAAAAATTCATAGTTAATTAAGCACCATTTTAAGGAACAGACTAGCAGATTTGCATCAAGGAAATAAAAGTGATGCTTCCAGAGACTGGCTTCAGTCCAACCAACTGTTCCACATCACAAAGCAAAACCCCAGCTCAGCACACCCAAATCTGGAAACTGTTGCAAAAATTAAGCATTTTCAATTGGCTGTTAATAAATGGATAATTAATTAAAAGCAAGTTATCTTAAAAATGTGTTTTTAAAAGGTCGAGATTTTTGGCAGAAGATGCTTTTCATTTAAATGCCCTAACGTTCAAGCAAACTTTCCCCTACATCTCCTGCAAATTCTGTCTGAAATCTAGGTGGAGAACGGAACTGCTGTTAAGAGGGAAGAGATGCCAGCAAAAAGTCAGCAAAAACATAAATAGAAACAATTGTTTTTCACATTTGGCAATGCTTTCAATAACTGAAATTAATTCCACAAGACAAAAATAGAACCACACATACACGCAAATCACTTTCTAGGGGAGAGGCGCTTTTGCAGTACCATTTCAAGGGTAACACCATCTGGTTCCTGGATGTATTGCCCCCCAATGTTAACCATCCAAACAGAGAAGCTTTTGGCTTTTGTGTTTTTCTTTTTGGTGATTAGAAATACTTAAAATAATAATCACTCTTTTAGCAATCATTTTGGGAAATTTCTTTGTACAAAATTGATTTCTAGTACTTTTAATGTCTCCCAGTGCACAAAATGGCTTAGGCCAGTGAATAACATTTTACTGACTAAGCTGGCCAGGAAATGAGCTGACTAGATCTTCTCAGTAGTATCCTTCAATGGAATTTCATTTCTCAAAACATGACCAATACTTTACATGTTCCTGCATCCAGCAGACATCCCTACGGACATCCCCTGGCCCAACAGCTCCTGAGATCCTCAGGGACATTCCCCTTTTGACAAATGTATTCTCCAGCAGTTCGTGTTGGCAAGGGCCTTCAAGACTCACTTCTGGGTGCCTACAACCAAGTTTGCATATGCAAGACCTGACAGATAGTGGCTTACAAGGTTCTTCTCTCATTTCTTCTATGAGACTATTTCTGCTATTTCTGATTCCTTTGGCCACATCTGGTCATTTTAAATGCAAAGAGAAAAGACTCTCCTCAACTCAACTGTTGGTGTTTTGTTTTTTTTTTTTTTTTTTCTTTCTTTCTTCTTTTCTTCAAGGTACCAGCCAGTGTTCTCTCCTCTTAGGAGAAAATTTAGTGCACAGGAGAAAGTGACATGGAGGCTGAAGTGGCAGAAGGATTTTTTTTTCTGTTTCTCCTGGCTATTTTGAGGAAATTTAGTCCCAAAGACATAGGGACAGGAGCAGAGGAAAAAGTCTTCTCTGCACTTCCTCTTCTAATCTTCCCTTTTCTCCATTCATTCTTGGTTTTGGCTAGAAACCATTTTCACCTTCCTGTTTATTATTGTCTTCTAGTGCTGCTTCTCTCCTTTTCTTCCCTTCCTGGGTCAGTAATTGACCCTGGTTAACTCGCTCCTCCAAGACAACGAAAAAACAAATTAATCCGTATCAAGTCAGTGATCTCATCCACAGCATGACCTGTGAGTGCCGGTGCCAGACTAACTGGGGATGTGGCCAGCTGCAGCGCAGGGTAGGAGTGAGGCTTGGAGATGGACACAGGAGCTCCGTAAGATGGCATTGATGCCGAAAACCCTGCTACTGGGAAACGGTGGCCTCAGCAGAGAAGGGGGAAATAACACTCACACATCAGCAAATGAACTTGCTAAGGTTGAGACTCACAACGGTGTTTACCCAAATTTGATTTTCACATAGACAAAAGGTCATGGCCCTTCTCTCTAAATGCTGATGGGGATCTCTCAATCAGCAATACAGTCAGAATTCTATTCTGTCCCAGAATTTAAACAGACACACACTCAGAAAACATGAAGATCATTTTCTTCATTGATCTAATACTTTCTAGACAAAAGTTTGAGGCTTGTAAGAGATTGGTTTAAGAGTTACTTACATGGCTGTCTCACATTTGGCTTTGGAAGGGAAGGATCTAATTAAAAAAAAACAAAACCCACAAAACATTAATCACACAGAGTTCCACATACAGTCTATAAACTATGCAAGCAACCTTCAGGATCTGGTCTGACAGAAAGACATTAATTGTAATTTTTACAAACCAGGAACTTCAGGAAAACCAGCCCAAATTCAATAATCTTGCTCAGCTCAGAAAAATTCTATTCATATATTAATCATTCTTTGGGTGAACATATCTACAGTATAGTTTATGCATCATATATTTTGCTGGCAAGTACACTGTAACCTTTCCCACCCAAATGTCATCAGGCTGGACCTGCAGTAACTCTGGTTATCCCTACGTGGAGCCCTTAAAGAGCACAGAATGCAAAGGGTGTTTGAAGGTGATTACATTCACCTGACTACTCACTAATCACAAACATGAGATACCAGCATGCTAAATCACACACACACAAAATTAAAATCAAACACTGGCCATCACCTCTAAAGAAATGTCAGTATTATGGCATGATACAGACTCCTTTGTCCAAACTGCATGAATACGTGTTGATTTACACATTTTCCTGAGTCCTACTTAGTATTCTGTCTTGGAACTTGGGTTGGTTTTTTTGTTTTTTTGTTTTTTTTAATTACATATAAGAAATAAAAGCTCGTAGCTATTATATCAAAGCTATTATTCTTGGCAAGACTATCAAATATCATCATCATTATCAGCATGTAACAGAAAGAGACAAGTAAACATATGTTAAAAAAAAATGAAGATTTTTCCCTTTTGCTGAACCGGCTTCTCTTATCTTTCTCCAAGAATGCCACCTTAAACAGAAGAGCCAGAGATTCTGGCTTCAGACGCAAGGACCTGTTTGGTTAGCTGCAGTTTGCTTCTGGATTGTCCAGTAACCTAGGGATCTCATTTAAATTCTGGCATATCTCAGTGTGTTCAGTGCAACAGCTGTAAAAGGATTTGGTAAGATGGTGTCCCAATACTTGTTTTTGTATCTTTAGCAAATGAATAAAAAAAAAATAATTGCTTTGTAAACACAGAGGCTCAAAAATACCGAAAATAAATATTTTTCTTTAAAGTATTCTTAAACTAAGAGTATGCTTCTAACTTCTAAAACCCAAATGGCAGCACTAAACTGCCAGCAATATCCTATAAGATGATGAGGCTTTGCGACACATGTGCCTACAATATCCAAAAAAGCATTTTATTCTTAAACTGCATTATTGTCATTTATTGTAACACATGAGTATCTCTTCCAGATCACTCTTGGCAGGATGGTAGGGAAGAGGTGGAACAGCAGTAGGAAACAGGTAAGAACAGAGGGGCAGTGGGTGTGCGCATGCACAAATAAGCTGGAAAGTCGTCAAGCACACATAACGGCAACAGCATAACTGAAAGTAAGATTTGTGAGGAGGGCTGGACTGAAACCAAGGAGCATTGAACAGTACAAACACGGGTAAGGGCACTATCAGATTGTCCAAACACTCCACTAGCATGTCCCAAGTGCCAAGAAAATGCCTTCTGAGCTGAAGGGAGAATGAATTTTTCATGCTTATTCTGTCATTGGCCTCTCTACAGAGAACAGAGTCTGCTAATTAATGATAGGTGTGTAGCCCATTATCAATTCTCCCCAGTCATCCAGTCCTTACATGTATTTTAATGTGGTTTGCTCAGAGCAACACAGAAGCAGTGGAAATCCTTGAGGACCAGGAAAAGCATCTAATTTAAAAACATCAGCAGCCAGCCTTTAGAAATTATCATGATTTTCTATACCTTTGTAGGATAGAGGCACTTGTTAGCTGCCCACTTGACCTCCTTTCTATGACCTGTCTCCTTTTGCTGTAGAAATAATAATCTAAACTTTCCACACTTAGCAAAAATCTGAACAATGACGCTGGTAGATTATTTCAACAGAAGAACGTGTATTTCCTAGTGTTTAAATGGCCATCTATATGCCTTTCACTGAAGTGGGGTGAGTGTGTGTGAAATGCAGGAACACAAAGGGAAAGAACGTGGCATGGACACTTCCACTGGGATCTACTGCAATAATGTAAGCAACTGAGCTTGTAAATAACTAATAAAATTAGGAGGGGAGGAAGAGTTATTCTCATTTGGATATATAGTTGTGATTTCTATTATAGTCAGTGACAGTCATAAGCTTATGTCTGAAGAAAAAAAACCAACACCTTTGCAATGACCAGTTTGTTCTGATTTGTGAAGTGTCAAGCACATGACTTCTCCATTTGGCTTGGAGAGCAGATCCAATGGCAGTAACTCACATAATATGGTTTACAACAACAAAAGCTGGCCTGTTCACATGAAAGAAAATGAAGAACGCCACCTCTGAGATGTAAATTCTCCTGTTCAGTAACGTGATATAATTTCTTCTCCATATCTTAGGTTCACATATTGGCCAACAACGGCATTTGGCTTTTAGAAAGGGGATGCTTGATTCACTGCAGAACAACTGCATACCCACAAAGCTGCATTGTTAATGTGCCACTTTGTATTATGTCTGAAAGCTGTGATATGCTGAGATTTCCACCAAACATCCCACAATTAGACTAAATCACCCACAATGCCACAAAATACTCTATCGCACTGTTGTCTTGTAACTAATCTTTATAAATTTAGCTCATCTTTGCACACTAAGACCTTGTGCCTCTGACAAAGACAACATTCTGAGCGAATCCTGACACGGGAGCTGCACACAATGCTCCACACATTGGAAGGGCAAGAGAGCTCAGAGTACGAGTCTGTTTATTGAAAGCTGAACTTCAGTTGCAGGATTTACTCATTCCCAATAGAATAACCACTAAAAAAAAAAAAAAAAAAAAAAAAAAAAAAAAAAAAAAAAACAAAAAGCTTTGCAAAAGAAAGTGCAGAGTCAGGCCCACAGCACAATTTTCATTGTGCCACACTGACAGATCAAATACTTGCCTTTAATTCATAGTGGATTTGTTCTGTATTAACACATCTGTAAAAAAACCCCAAAACTAAACACAATCTGACTTGCAGAGTTAAACAGAAACAGTTGTTGCTTACATCCCCTAGCAATGCTGCATGGTCCTTTAAATTGTTTGAAGACTAAAAAGCATGCACTGTAGAATGGAGGTTAAAGGACTTCTGATCCCCATCCTTTTGACACTCCCCAAAGAGTATTCCAAAGGTCAGACAGCCTTTGGATACAATTGGAAGATTTTGATGTGCATGCGAAGCCACTGAATCTTCTGATTAAACTCCCGTGATAATACAAAAAGACAAGATAATGCACATATATTTTCTTCTATGAATGCATCAAAGCAGGACTGATGCTGTTGTCAGAGGGATTCACTAAGAAAAACTTTCAAATTAAACGAAACTGTGAAAACTGTTCTTATTTCCCATCACTCACAGGGCATATTCTTATGTTACTGTTATTATTCCTGAATATATATTTACAAGCATAATAAAGAAATGATACAGAAGGAAGCAGAGCACTACCTTTGATCTCTGGGCAACAAGAAGTTGCTGGAAGCACTACTGCTATATTCATGCTTCTGAACCCCATATTGTTGTGTAGTACAGTATTCCTTTCTCAATGCCTGGCAAAACCACATGTCCAGAGATCAATAAAGACAGTTAAAAAGCAGCAATGAACTGCCCTGATGACTGCTGCCAGGAAAATGTCTAAACAAATAACATCTTAAAAACACAGTATCATGACAAGGTTATACGATGTCACATACTTGGGAGTACTCTCTCATTTCAAGTAGTTATATTGTTACACAATGTACTGTATATAGCTTTATTAAACAGTTCAAGCTCATTTTCATACCTTCTGGTTTTCCTTCATGTGTTATTACAACAAGAGGCTTGGTGAAGGTTTTCTTGTTGTGCATCATGGCCAAGATCATATCCACATTGAGAGAGGTGCAAGCTTCATCAGGAGGAATGCACTGTAAGAGGAAAAAACAGTGTATGAGGTCAGAATGCCACCTCTCTGCCAGGACACCTGTGCCAGCTGCACAGTTGCCTCATTATCAGTTTTATCCTACATTATTTACCAAAAAAAGAGAGGAACCTCCAAACAACCCCCAGGTAATGTACTATCAAAGGTAATTCTTAGCTGTGCTTCAGGAGGCAACTTTTGCCTTCATTAAGGATCCTCTAACCTTATGAGAGTGATACTGTTCAACTTAAATGGTAGTAATTATTTTAGGATAAATGTTTTTTAAAAATCTGGTAGCCAAAACTGTAGCCACCAACACGTGTTTATCAACAATGACAAACCATCTTTAAAATAATACATTTTTAGGAGGATGTGCATATACCCCCAAAGTAAAAATAAATTCCAAATTCTTAGAACACATTAACAACTAATTTGCAGCCATTTCCATTAGTTATAAAGCAAAATTTGGCAATTCTCTTTTGTAACAATCAGATTGCAATATTATCTGATATTATGCATGTCTTTGGAAATTAAAGCTAACATCATTTGAGCTTTGGGTATAGATGTGATATGGATAGCAAAGATAAATCTGAACCACTTACATAATAAAAAACAATTTCTATTTATCCCATGTAACCACCTAATGAAATTTAGAATCATAGAATCGTTTAGGTTGGAAAAGACCTTTAAGATCGAATCCAACTGTTAACCTAGCACTGCCAAGTCTGCCACTAAACCATGTCCCTAAGAGTCACATCAGCTTTCAAATACCTCCAGGAATGGTGACTCCACCACTTCCCTGGAAAGCTTGTTCCAGTGCTTGATAACCCTTTTGGTGAAGAAATTTTTCCTAATATCCAATCTAAACCTCCCTGGCACAACTTGAAGCCATTTCCTCTTGTTCTATCGCTTGTTACTTGGGAGAAGAGACTGAACCCCACCTCACTACAACCTCTTTTCAAGTAGTTGTAGAGGGCAATAAGGTCTCCCCTCAGCCTCCTTTTCTCCAGACTGAAATGACCCCAGTTCCCTCAGCTGCTCCTCATAAGACTTGTGCTCTAGACTCTTCACCAGCTTTGCTGCTCTTCACTGGACACACTCCAGCACCTCAGGTCTGTCTTATAGTGAGGGGCCCAAATTTAAACAGAAACTGTAAATTATGCAGTCAAAATGCACAGCATCATAACTTTTATCAATTAACATCATGAGCCTGGAGGTATCATGTTCATTACATCGATTCCATAGAAAACTGTTCATTGACTTCAAAGTTCAGATGAAAAAAATATTAGAAGATTAGACTTTAATAAATTACTGACCTTTGGAAGTCCTTGAGTATCTTTGTCTTTATTTGTACACAAAGTCAACTCGCAGTGAAGAAAGAGCAGTGAGATGTTGAACATTGTTTTAAACACAAAGCTGAACCTTTTTTTGTCCTTCTGTGCATGTGGTATCAGAAAGTTCACCTTCTCAATGCTGTAGAATTTAACAGATTCATCTTTAGGACAAATGTTTTCTATAATGGTGTAGTCAGACATTCTATCTGGATTTGAAAATGGGGAAACAAAGCATGTTTGAATGGCAAAGCCCAAGGATCTGTCAGCTTTAGTCACAGACACCTGCGTTAAAAAGAAAGAAACAGTAAGATCTCAGAAATGACATTTTTAGTTCACATTTCATTAACATTTTCAACAACTTTTTAAGCAGTTTTCCAGTGCCACTTCCAATCTGAACTATTTTGAAGGCTACATGTTAAGGGTAGACTGTCAAACTGAGGGACAGAAAATCTGTGGTTTCAGAATCAGCAGCTGTTTAATAGCATAACCATGCATAAATACAGCAATCCCTTATCTTTCCGAAAGCAGATGAAAAACCCAGCCCGGATCAGATATGCAGATTTTAATAACAGAGACTGCCACCTGAGATGGCGCTGCTTCCCTTAGGCACACAGACTGAAATAGAGCTGCATGGAAGTCAACCACTAATTCCAAGTCTTTCTATCTGTTTGAAACTTTTGTATCTGTTTGAAACTTTAATGAAAAAGGAAAAAAAATAATAAAAGCAACAGTCACAACAGAGAACCCACCCCCAGCCAGGAGAGGAATGCAGAGGCAGAGAGGAGGTCATGGTCTGATGTGTGGGTGGCATTCCTGGGCTGAGGGGGTGGGGGAGCCTCCTAAAAAAACGTAATTTATTGTGAAATGATCCTTTTAGTTTACTGTAAGTCTGAAATTCATATTCTTTTACGAAAAATAATTAAGACTGCAGACTTCCAGGGTACTGATGTTGTTCAGCTGGACTGGAATGCAGATAACGAATGCTAGAGAATAATTAGGAAAAAAAATGAAATGGAATTTGTAACAAATGAAGCATGTTGCTCTTAATAAACAGCAGAAGTGTTGTGCTGAACCATTAACACTGTCCGATGAAAACAGTTCCACAAGAAATAATTTTCTTAGAAGAAATATGCCTTAAATGTCTACTCAATCCATACATGCTGCATGTATATTTAAGGAAGAGTCTGCCAATTTTCCTGTGGTCTATACAGAAATTTTTTGGATGCTATGAGTTGTGCAGTGGATAATGGTATTCCTCATTTTTTTTCTCTCCCTTATGTACGCAGCAAATTAGAGATAAAGGAGTGTGCTAAAGCATCTAAGCAAGAAAGACCATCTTTTAAAAAGAACAGAAATAAAAAGTGATGAAGGTCAAGACACAGAGACTGACAGGTAAACAAACTGATGGTGTAAACTAGTTAAAAGAGATTGTGGCAAGGAGGACAGTCATACTACAGTATCATGAAACACCATCAGGTAAACAAAAGGATGAATGCTATCTCAAAGAAAGAAGAGAACTACAGGAGGAAGGTGAGACCAAAATATGATAAGAAAATGACAATAGGTAACAAAGAAAAAAAACCTGCCAAAAGATTAAAATACAAAAACCATTTTTAGCAGAGAAGGAAAAGGCAGATATAGAGTTCTTAGAGATTATGACTTAAGTAATTTATTGACCAAAAAACCAAAATATATTTGTTACTAACAAAAGCAACACAGAAACAAAAATGAAAAAGAAAAATTTCATCTGTGTCAGCTGAAAATGGAGTCACAGAAGTTCAAAACTGATACAGATTTTCCACTGTGCAAGAAAAAGAAGCAGAAAAAAAGGCTTCTGCCAGGACAGGTGATGAAGAAATCAGAACATCTGTCTGAATAAACAGCTCCAGAACCAGACAAATCCAGAGACCCTGGAGCCAGAGGGATTCATCACAGGTCACTGAAGGAAACAGCCTGTTTTATCCAAATGAAAAAAAAAAAATAATCTGACTTTCATAAACATATTCTTAACTGAGTGTGACGTACTTTCTTTTTGCTGTGTCTTAAGTACTTTTCACTGGATAGAGAATGAGGAAGAGCTACAACACATTGAAACAATGAAGAAAATTGTACCAATGTTAAATGGGTACACAAAGAGGAACTTGGGCAAGAGAACTGCAGCACAGCACTGCTTCAGTCAATATACTCACTTTCCTGGTCTTATAAGCCCATAGCTCACCACTCATTGATTTACTCATCTATAAAATGGTGACACTACTTCATTGCCCATGTGTACTGTTATTTGAAAAATGCCAAATTCTGTTCACATGACTATCTTTAGAAATGCTGACTATCGGTTTGAAATTCCCCAGATTTCATAAGCAACTTAGCAACACATGGAAAAATTACCAGGTCCAAAACGCACCTGAAGTGTCAAGGGTACCTGGCTGGTGACTTTGCTGGTCTTATTTATCTAAAGCCGTTAGATCTCTTGTGTGATAGTATTCAGAAGGATGGTGTTTGTAAGCGTAACTGGTGTTTGCAAGTGGATTGGAGAGAGATGAGAATATGTATTAACTTTATAACCCAAGAACACTAGCATAAGGCAGACAGTTGTAACCATTTTTTGCACATCTACATCTTTCAGATGAGGTTCAGCCATATTACCCAATAAAATGAACCCCGAAGTCTTCATCACGAAATGCCAGTTCAGAGCAAGAGCTCACCTTTAAGGTCTTCACAGAAAAGCAGATTTGGCAAGAATGACCAATTTGCCTTGTAGTTAAATTCATCCATTTTGCAGGGATCATTTGGTTTTGACTCAAAACATTGTCCTGCTTCTTACACAATAGTTTCTGTCCTCTGCAGCCACCAAAGGCCCTACCTTTCTGCCTAAAGCACCTACACGAGTCCTTTCAAGTCACGAGCACAGATTTGGCTCAGTTGCATGATCTTTCAAAATGTTGCTGTTAGTTTGAAAGCCTTTTTCAGTTTGTTACCTCTACATATATTGGCCCATTCTCAGCAACAGAGAAGAGTCCTTGGGAGGGAGCAAGGAACAGATCTGTTTTGTACAGCTCCATGTTGAAGGTCACATTGGCGATGTGTGGTTCAGGAGGCCAGAACATGCCTCTGTCATCGTCTGGTTGGTGCAGTGTGCAATTAAACTGAAATGAAAAACACAATAGAAATACATCCTGAGTCAGGAGCTGTAGCTGGATACGGACAAATTTGGAGTGTACAATATAGGCCCACCCACGGTCTGTCTACTTAGTGCAAATCTTCAATAGGGTCACAAGAAATAGAAGTGAGAAGAAATGTGTTAAAAGACAAATGAATTGCAATTAATGTAATTTATGTGAAGTACCCATTACAATAGGCATTTCTGTGTTGTCAGGTGCAAACCAGAGAGTAACATACCGCTATTTCAGGCCAGCTTGAGAAAGCAACGTCTCCCTCATCAGCATCCCCTGGAAATCCATTATCACCTGATTCCATGTCATCATCATCCAAGCCACTGCTTTCAGCTGGTGATGACAGCTGAATGACAATCTGCACAAAAAATATTGCAAACACATAAAATTAGGTGATAACTGAGCACTCTCTCTTCATTATTATTATTTTCTTCTCTCTTCAGAACAATGGAAAGGCCAAAAGAAGTGCACTAGCTAAGCAGATGGTGAAAGCACATCTTAAACAGCCTTGTGCTGAGCATGTAAGATATGTAGGTTATATTTGGGGAATGCTCCTTCTGTTTTTTTCCAGAATTCAGAGCCAGAAAAGATAATCTGGGTGCTGGTGTCTGAATGAGCACCCTAGCATTTCCATTCTGTTTCTGGTATTTCCATAACCGACCTTAAAAAAAGAAATGGCTTTCTAAAGTGATTTTTTGCAACTTGCAGTTTTCTTTAATGCACTCACAGAAAAAAAAAAAATCACTGCAAGTGTTAGAGTCATTAAAGGATTTTCTCTCCTGTCATTTGCATATTTTTTTCAGAGATGTATGCCCAAACCCATGATGTCCCTTTCTTCATTTTCCCCTGGTTTTTCTCTGAATTTCTACTGAGGCTCCCCTCCCCCCCGCCCTTTGCACACTTCTCCATTTCTTCATCTGTAAAGTCCCGGGTTTGTTTTCCAACGTTCTGCACTCTGCTTCTGTATGCCCTGCAGCTCCTCAGCTAGTCCCCTCCTCTCCAGGACTTCATCTTTGTTTTCTTGGACATAGAGCAACTGCTAAGAAGTGACATACGCACTCTTTGAGACTCCACTGCATGCCATTTATTTTTTTAGGAGAAAAGCTCCCAAATTCTGAAAGAATACATGATTCAGAGTTTAAGGGAGTAGCCAAGACTATTAAAAGACACGATGGAGAAAGGAGAGGAGGCAAATACCCATTTTAGTTTAGGCCATAATAGAATATAGGGACAATGACAGTATTTAGCTCCAGACACGTGCTATTCTGTAGTTTGGAGATGTTTCTATCCACAGTCTTGGTTTAGGGCTGTTTCTAAAGTTAGGTGCTACAGACTTGCCGGTACAGAACAGCTTCAACCAGGCAAGGTCAGATCAGATTGCCTTAGCTGTGTTTGGGTTGGACCACAGGCTTTCCCTCATTTGCCAAGGTTACTTCTATGTACTGGAAAGCTCAGCAAGAGAAACGTGTCATTACTTTCCAACCCAGATTAGCTGCACTGTACTCAAGCTCATAAGCTGAGCCAGTCTGGAAGCAGTCACTTAGAACCTAAGAGGGCTCCTTTGCATCATCGCTCATATACAAGAACTAAAAGTCCCTTTGTCACGTACATTGACTGATAGCAAATATGAATCCAAATTATAAGAGAGAAGCATGCACAGATAACATCTTTTCCTCACACTTTGAAAGCCTTTTTCACACACAATTTTGGAAGAAAAAAAATCAGTTAAAATAAATCAGCATATGAGTTAAATGCTATTGCTTCATGCAATCACAAAACTTCACTCCTACTCCCCCTTACAGTAGTACCGCTTATGTATGGGTACACCAAAGCTGCATAGGGAAAGCCAGTACAACTTCTGAGACTGGTATAGGTGGCCCCCAATGTACAGCCACACAGTTTTGTAAAAGTATTTAACTCCAACTCCTCCTTTTTCCTTCGGGATACTATCTGACCACAGGAGCACACTGAATGTGCAGCCTTCGTACCTCCTTGAATACAGGGACTGTAGCTGCAACTAGGTTTGAGCTAGACAGGAGAAGATCAGGATGCCTCCTTTTTGCTAAGACTAACACTAACTACAATGGCTTCCTTGTACCACTATGATGTGCAGTGCAGAAGGCGGCTCCTCTTTGTAAAATACTCACAGAGTTAAAATAAACAATCTTGTTCAAGATATACGCTGTCCGAGTCCCGCACTTGTTCAGCAAAGACTCCAAAATGAAATGGGTACCATTCATCCTGGCTTTGCAAGAGTGATCCAGCAGCGAGAGTTCTGTCCTCGTGTAGCCGCTAGCCTGAAACAAAGGTGCTTTGTAAGTGGCTGAAACACAATTGTGTTAGGCTCTTGCTTAAAGTGCAGCTCAGAATACTGTTCATGACTGCTGATAGGAGGAAGTGAAGTTCATTGTACTGCCATCCAGGGAAGGTCACTCTCAAAACGCTGTTATACATGACAGACAGGGAGTAAATGTAACATGGAACAAAGAAAACAACAGGTTCATTATTAATCTGCTGGTTAATAATGCTGACTCTGTTTGGTCTGAAGTGAGCTAAAAATGCTGTCTGTCTCTTTTCCACAATGCAAATGGACACAAGCAACCTGTTCAGCTGGTAGATGGCAAAGACAGATCTATTCAGGTCTCATACAGCTATCAATAGCAGCTTCATTGTACTTTGGAGATTGAAAACTCAGACTGATTGTTGAGTACGGTAATTTTTTGACAGAATCAACCCTGCAAAACTTTAATCAGAAATCCCTCTACAAACTACCAGATTGTCGGAAAGAGGAAACATGACCCTGAGTTATGGCAAAGAATATCTACAGTATAGTTTCTTAACCAAACTACTTT
>VXBL01009180.1:78613-174311 GCA_013400195.1 Aramus guarauna
GTTGGACTCAATGATCTTAAAGGTCTACTCCAACCTAAATGATTCTACGATTCCCTGAAATAAAATGGTCTGCCCAAAAAAGTCTGCCCAAATTTGAGAATAAGAGATCACACCAACCTGCAGAGAGTCTTTTTCTACGGCTACTGTCATGACTTTGTCATCACACTTTATTGACAAGGCTACATCAGCACTGCCCTGAACTTCTTCTGGTTCTTTATGTTTTGAGAGGGAATGCTCAAAGTCATGATTTATTAATGTATCCACTGAATCCCTGGATGGGAATATTCCTTCTCCCACTGTGTCATGTCTTCCTCTGTTAATGTGAAAAGGAAAAGTCAGGCCATCACTTAATGCAGGATTCTTTGGGGCAGGCAGTGGGTTAGCACCCAGCAATTCTGTCAGCTCCGGAGGAAGGGAATGGTCTTCCTCATCATTCATCTCTTCTAAAGGGGGGGGAAAAAAAAAAAAAAAAAGGTTATTCAATATTTTTCCTAAAAGTATTCAGAACTAGATTCATACAAAAAAAGTATCCAGAAAGGAAGCTCTTGAAGCACATCCAAAGCAGCATCTTTGTACTTTTCAGGTAACTAGCCACAATTCCTCCACTTAGATTTTACTGAGGCATTTAATCTTGGTATATTTAGTCCCTGCTATAAATCTGCCTCACTTAGAGCTGAAAATAAGCTTTGAGGAGTGGGCCTATTATATGCAAAAAGCAACCACAGAGGTGAAAGAAACATCACGTTCAGCAAATACACTGTTTTAGTGCTGCTGAAATAGCCTAAGTGCATATCATTGGGTGAAACTCTTCCATTACCTGCCCCATCACAAATTTAGTCACTCCACTTTTGTGGAACTACTTACATAACCAGATTGAAGTCAAATGAGAGTTAACTTGATACTGAGTAAATGAGAACACTATCTCCTGGCTTATGTAGGCAACTGCTTAGGACAGAAATCTCAACATCTGGCCCAAGCAGATAGTTATCTGTAACCCATGAGAGAGCAACTGATAAAATTCATGTGAACATAAGCTTTATCAAAACAGCTAAACAACATTTTTAGTGGTTGAAATTCAGTATTAGTGAAAAAGCAGATGCAACTCCACTAACTTCGATGCACTCATATCTTTACATCAGCAATGACTTCAGCCAAATAACTAAATTTTTTTTAAACTGCTGTATTTATTCTGTTCACTCAGACTTTTCTGGTAAGCCAGTTTTGTCTTCAAACAATTTAAATGTTCATTTAATTCTCTCAAGAAAACACCATACTCCTACTTTTGGAAAAAAATGACATTAAAGCTGCATTTATTAACTAAGAAGATGCACAGTTGCTGAAGTCCATTTCAGTGAACACTGAGCACGGTCAGCTATAACGGCTTCTGAGTTGGATTAACTATAACCGTTTAATTCCACCCACATATCAGGAGGCAACACAATTTGCCTGGACTTTTCTAATCAAAAAGCCACAGATTATTTTAACTGCATTCATAGATATTACCAACATTCTTGATGAGGAGCAGTCAAAATAGTGCAATGTCCAACAACAAAGCTTCAAAACTGAGAAAGTACCTTTCAAATCATTACATTCCTGGAAATACAGTATTTTTATTTAATATGCTAAAAGTCCATCTTCAAGTTTACCTATATCTTCAAGTTGCAGATGAAATCTGTTAGCAACAGGGGCTTTTGTGTAGGAAGTAACTGGACTATAGTTATGCTCATAAGCCCACTTGATCAAACTCTCATGCGATGAGGGAATATCAGGTATTACTGATTTTCTCATAGCCATGGATCGTTCTGTTTCCTTTCCAAAACCAATACTATTTGATGTCTGCAAACAAAGAAAAACAAGGTTCATGATTTACCATTTAAAAGGTGGTTCATGATTTACCATTTAAGGATACTTAAAATGGAATAGTGACACTGACTGAACGTGTTCTTTACTCTATTAAATAACAGAAAACTGAGAACATCTGGGAAATAAACCAAACTCTGCCACCTTCGGCACAGAACTGCTGCACACACGGAGAAAAGCCCCCAGCTTCCTCCCAACCTCTGCCTGCAGAACAATAAATCAAGGTAGTCAGAAACTGTTAATCCCTAAAGGAGACAAAGATGTATTTACAGCCATTTGTATAATGCTGTATTTTCTTCACAACTGAGCTGAAATTACTTCTAAGGTAAGGTGAACTCAAGATGACAACTGATTTTTTCAAATGCCCCCTTCGTTTCTTTGATTAGAGAATCACTTAAGCTACATATGGGAAAACCTTTGTTCAAATAAGCATTACTGAAAAAGGCAAACCATAGCATGCTCATGAAGCAGAGCTGATACAAGCTAATGCTTTAAAGTCAGCTGGCACTGAGGACTGGGTGCCTCTCAATGAGCTTCATACTAGAAATGTTGTGTGCCTCCTGCAAAATGTTGAGTATGTTAAACAGGACTGAATTAAATGCTTAATAAAGCGGTAGAGTGAGAGCATGTATGTTTGTGTAAGGCCAAACTACTTAAAAGACAACGTATACTTTCTGCACATAAATAAAATTTAACAATGTAAGTTTTACACAAAAATATCCATACAACAAACTCATAAATACACTTGCCAATCTCTTAGTTTTATTATTAAATAATTACAAATAATGGCTTGAAGTTGGCCATGGAATACAGATGAGTCACAGTGTCAGTAAGCTTTCGCTTTATCGTAAGCGCTTTGCAAAATTTCAAGTTTTCTTGTCCAAATGGGCAAGTCAAAGAAATATCACAAGCTGTTAGAGGGGCAGTTAGAAAATGTTCATCTGTATTACACTTTAACTTGCTTTTAAGTGCTTGGCATCTTAAACGTATTAACACAAAGCTAAATACATATATATTTATTTTTACAGTCACAACATTACTATTATCACTATAACAATCACATCAGTGACTACAGAACAAGCTGAACATGCTCACAGCAGGGAGGCACAATGACCCACTTTTTAACAATTCCTGCAATGTGACTGAATTGCACTTTCTATATGCAGATGATACCATTGAATGCTCTATAACACTTTCATTTCCATGCTTGATTACCTTCTCCATCACATCAGTTGCTTTTTTTACCCAGCGTCACAGAACTCGGCTGCACTTCTATACCTGACCTCAGAAATGGAGCTTGTGAACCAAGCAGTGAATAAAGTGCAGAGAGTCTGGAGGGAATGGTATAGTTTACCTTTAGCTCCCTCCCTCATTTCTTCCTAATAATCCAATTCTGCATCCTTTAAACACTCAGAGCTTCACAACTGAAGTCATAGGGAACTTTAGTTGCAGAGTGTCTGGTTTGAGGATACTGTTACCAGTACAGTTCTCGATGACTAGCAAAGGCCATTGAAGATAAGAAACAAAAAGGAAGCAATAGGAATCCTAATTTTAGTACTTTATTACTGTTTTGGATCAAATAATCTTTTATTCTTCAACAGATACAAATCTGGCCATGATTTATCACACGTTTTCATATAACCACACAGCTTTGGTTGGAATTACTACACTACCCCAACTTCGCTGGATCTCCCTCTGTGCTTTCCTACTCTGTTTTGTCATGAGGAGACAGCTGAACAAATATCTCAGAATTTTACTGTCCTAGCTGGCACCTGACCATTTCCAGGGCTTGTTTGTATCTCTTCACTCCACACTGAGCCTGTAAATGTTCAGTCCTGCATTGCCTCAGTGAGACAAACCCGAGCACAATGGCTTGCAATAGACATGCCTTCCTTCACTTGCCTGCCCTGCCAATGCCTTCAGACACAGTGTATGAAACCAGGCAGAGTCACCTACTCAGAATAGACAAAGACCATTTCAGAAACTGATGCGCAGTTGTTCTCATGTAAAGAACGGTTCCTCCAAGCTTCTGAAACCTTTGCAGGTTTGTTCTACGCATGTTACCTCTCTCACTCTTCACCCCTCAATGCACTTATTTTCTTTGAGATAAAGGGAAGCTAGTAGAATTTATCAAATCTTTCTGCAATTTCACTTCTTTGTCCACTGTGCAACCTAAAGCTTTGTAAAAGGACACCAAATCCAAAGGAAGCAATGTGAACACCTGATAGCCCACAAGCACAGAAACACAAGTACTGCACAGGGGTTGATGTTAAGGACCTACTGCAAACAGCAGCTAAACACAGCCTGGGAGGAAAGCCTGGCACGTACGGGGATGGAGCACCTCTCCTATGAAGACAGGTTGAGAGTCGGGGTTGTTCACCCTGGAAAAGAGAAGGCTTGGAGAGACCTCAGAGCAGTCTTCCAGTACCTGAAGGGGCCTACAGGAAAGATGGTGAGGGACTGGTGACAAGGGCATGGAGTGACAGGACAAGGGGGAATGGCCTTAAGCTGAAGGAGGGTAGATTGAGATTAGACATTAGGAAGAAATTCTTTACTGTGAGGGTGGTGAGGCACTGGAATAAGTTGCCCAGAGAGGTTGTGGAGGCCCCATCCCTGCAAGTGTTTAAGACCAGGTTAGATGGGGCTTTGGGCAACCTGGTCTAGTGGAGGGGGTCCCTGCCCAAGGCAGGGGGTTTGGAACTAGGTGATCTTTGAGATCCCTTCCAACCCAAACTGTTCTATGATTCTATAATATCAGGTGCAATTTCTTTCCTGAAACTATTCCCATTTTACTTGGTTTTGTGTCCATCCTCTTTCAGAGTTTCAGGAAACACAGCAAGCTGGGAGATGAGCTTGATGACCTAAAAAGTATTTTTCATTTTTTGTCTATGAACTTAGACCTTAATCACTCACAGTCCTGGGTTTGAGGCAGCTTAGCACTAACCTTTCCCTCTCAGTTTGCCAATCCCCTCAAGACAATTCTAATTCATACTGAGGGCAAGAAGTTAGGAAAATTGAAGTGCATGGAATTGATTCAACTAATAAAAAGAACATTGTGAAACATTACCTAATTGTTTAGTAATGTTTTTATGCATTGTCTAAATTTGGGCTTGAAAAGGCCTTCAGCTTAATAGAGATATGAACAGATCCTAAATACTGGATGTAGAGGCTTTTTAATGACATGGGGTGTTTAGTTCACTCTCCTACTCCCCTCTAAATAGAGGGGAGCAAACAGACATTCAGAAAATGAAGCATCTATACAAATGAAGCAGTATAGCAAACAGTTACAAATCTTAACATAAATATACAAAGTCTTTTATATACTGACATTTCCATATATAGTATTACTTTCTCTTTTTGTTGATCTAAATAAAATGTTACCTTCTGCCACTCGTTACAGAAAGACTTTTCACTTACACTCTTTACTTATACTTTCAGTAATTATAAAGAAGAACTTTAAAAAGAATAGCAGCCTTCCTTTCTATACTCAAGTGCAGCACTTTAGATATTTTTAAATCCTCTAGAAGTCCTCTCCCTGAAAATTCATCATCCATGAAGAGATAGCTTCATGGATATGAAATAGGGTACTCTGGCTATCTCCAAGCATGAAAGTGAACTAATGCACAATTCTCTATCCTGTGAAAGTAGATCCATTTAGGTCTAAATATACTTTTACGTAATAGCCCAGAATGAAACTTAAGTCAAACATTGTTTTTTGCCCTTATGCTTACAACTGTGGTAACCCCTGGGCAACTAACCTTGACCTCTCTCTTTGAGGGGCCTACAGAATGACCAGAACATCCTTTCCTGTCCGTAAGGTAAAGATGTGTCAGGAATCAAAAGGGAATTTCATCCTCTACCCTAGACACTTTTTCCATTTAATTTTCTGAGCAACACCATAATATATTTCCTTTTAAATCCCTCACTCAAAATCTAGCGTGAAATCCTGCCTACCAATCTTTCTCCTTAGAAGATTTAATCAAGCAGCCTTTGGATCCTGTCAGAATTGCCCTTGCACACACTTAAAGGAGAAAGATACTAAGCAAAGTGAAATTCTTATAAATACAGATAGCTGGAGTTTGAAAAATGTATCTGAGTTACTGCAAAACTGTTAATCAGGAGGCCACTGGGTGGTCCTGAGCAAACATTCAGTGCAACTGTACAATGTGCTCCTAATGATCACTGAAGACAGAAATAGGCCACGCATTCATAGGCTGCAAGATCAGTACAATTTTATTTATTATTTCAGACTGAGGGAAAACACATTTTCTTAGTAGAAAAGGTGTTGAGCCACAAAGCCTGTACCAAAAGGTTCTGAATCAGAACCTCCAATTACACATAAGTTTCAGGAGTTTAGCTTTAGAGATCCTGGTTTTAGTTTTTTAAAAACTTATTATTGCAGTCTGAGGAGAGGTGAGGTCAATTTGACCAAACCCTTGCTGAGGACAGAAGTACTGGCAGGGAAGAGGGCTAGAGACTACTACAACCACAAGTGGAAGGAGTAAAGAAGTTGCCACTTCTAAAGGGATGTGGGTGTGCACCATATATCTAGGATTATCCATTCTGCACTCACAGGCATCTTTCCAACTCACGAGATGAACCTGTAGATGCACTCACCAAAGTACCAGCAAAAAGGGAGATGAACATCCAACTTTGTGTTTAAGGTACTTCAACAAAACTCAAAGAGACACAGACTGTAAATCCTTGCACTAACCACCTGGCTTCTGTGATGTGCTGGTCAGTTTAATAGCCCATATATTAAGAGTAAAGGAGAAAAAAGAACATATATAGTTCCTGTATTTACTCCTTGAAATGCACTAGCAATAAAAGAAAAAAGCAGCTAAGAGAAAATGTTCAGAAATCAATATGGTCTAGCACTATATCACATCTAAATGGATTCTATACTATTGCAGTATGGTATCTCTCAAAAAAGAAAGGTGTCTCAACTTACGATCACTTCCAGCTTGCCCTGGACATCATGTGACTTGATAACCCAGTTGACAGACTTTTTACACTTGAGGATAAGTACGACGTCTCTGACAAGCTTGGCACCAGGTTGAGATGGTTTAATGTCAACGATTATATCCACCTGGAAAGTACTGTATGTGGAAAATAGAGAGAAAGTTAGACCAGAATGCCAGAAATTTTCAGCTATCAACCTTCTTCCAATCCATCATGTTTCCACTGTCTGGCCAGCTGATTAAAATGCTGGAGATTATCCCAGGCAACACAACATGTGCAAAACAGATTGTTATTCCACATATGCCTAAATGATTTTGCATAACAATAGAAAAAAATACTTTTTAGACAAATAATATTTGTCTCTTATTTACAAGAAGCGTGCTACTCATTTCAGCTATTTAGAGCCAGTTAGTTATATGACTAGCAGTTTGCTTTATGAAGTAAACATTGTTTTCTTATTTCACTGCAATGGTGCCTAAATATAGCTGTTTCAGTTTCCTTTGGCTACAACTGTATTAAAGCCAAAAATAATACCTTAAAAAAGCAGAAAGACAAATTAAGCAGGTTAATAAAAAAAATGCACAAATACTATATTGGGGAGTGTCTCTGCCTAGGCAGTTAAATTATGGAAATTACTGTGCTTAGGATCTTGCGTGTGTTGAGGAATTAAGTCGCTGTATTCAGTTTCCAATACTTCTGGATATATACTTACTTTAAAAAGAAAAGAGAAGAAAACAGATGTCCAGCCTACTGCTTGCTGGAAAATAGATGAACACTATCCAGATTTTTCAAGACCTCAGTAAAATAAGTAGAGCAAATGGGTTCGTACCCATCAATAACATCTCATTGTGCAAAATATTAATCCAACAGAAAAATCTTTACTTCCAGATCATCTTATGGGTCCATATATCATAAGAACATGCTCATCCCCAAGTAACAGGTTTCAACTAATATTCTGCATTAAGACTTAGCAAATCTTGGGACCTTCATTTCACCTTTTGCAGTTTTACACATGCCCAGCTCAGCTTCTTTATGTTCCTTTATGTATATAAACTTTGTAAAGATGGCTGTGGATAATACTTAAAACTAAGAACAAAGCAAAAGGAATTTAACTTATTACTTTTTTTACTTTTAATAACAAAACATTTAAACATTTTGCAGTGTTATGTGATAAACAAATTCCTATCGTACTATCAGCCAAAGCCAAATGCCCAGAGGGCTCAGAGAGAGGGCTGTCATTGCGTAACATGGCAAGGGACTTAGAATTATGTTGATGCTAAAGAACAGCTCTGCTCAGGATGGGGCTGCAAATCATGCCACACAGAGGCAGATCATTTGGGCTTAGCTACTCCACTTCCACTATATCTCAGCGCTTTCTTACTCTCCCAATGTTGCTAGGCAAGAATATTCTCAGGCTCTAGGTTCACCACCTTGACATGAGATAAGTACCCTTCCTGCAAAGAGCCCTCCTCCCACCTCTATCTCCCTCTGTGATTTCCTCATTAGGGATGGGATGTGCTCAAATGTAGCGTGAGGAGCACAGTTGGGCAATACTAGATAACCAGTGTCTGCAGTACACAGACAAGATTTTATTTCTACCTTCTCTCTGATGAAATTGTACTTTTCTTCTTGTAAAAGGGAAAACAATCTAAGTTTCCTAGCAAATTTCTATTCTAGCAACCACACTCAGCACTTATGAAGAACTTTTCCAGGTATGACTATCTGAAGCAAACACCATTCATGTGCTCCCACTAAGACGCAGGAGAGACCAGCAAAGGATGAATGTTTTAAATGTCTTACCTCCCAAGTTTACAGTACCTTTCACAATTTAGATAATCCTCATAACATGTGCAGAGAGTTATTTTCCCTAACCACTAGTTATAAACTTTTTTTGGTCAGTGGACTGCTGTCAAGCCTTAACATTTCTTGCAATTATCAAACTATGCCTTAAACTCAACTGGAAACTTGACAGAAAATATTGTTACAATTCTGCAGACCAACTGTGGAACAATTACCATGGACTGCAGATGACTTGTGACCTCTGTACCTCTGGTTTGGGAGCCACTGCCCTAGGCCTTCCTGTCAGTCACCCCTACCTGTGACACGTCAAGATTACTTCTACCCTCTCTCTCACATCCTCATACAGTGGCCTCATCTTAAACCCCGCGTGTCAGACGCTGCCCTTATTCATATTCCCTTATGCACCTCACTCTTGGAAAAATTTGATTGAGTGAGCAGGAAGGGGGGCAGGATACAGTCCACAAAAATTGTGCTTTACAGTCTTGTCCAGAAAAAACCTCGGATAGCAAAGCAGAATCCAAAATCTTTACATACTGAAGAACTAATTTCTATTTAAGGCAAAAGTACTAAGGTCCAAACTCTTCGTACAAGGGTGAAATGGCTACTTTCATTTGATTTTCAATAGACAGGTGAAATCTCTATCTGTGATTTCAAACAGACTTAGTCTATTTAGATGATACTTTACCTGTGTGGATTGGAATTAGGAGTGATTAGTTCAATGATATGAACCTCTCTTTCTCGGATTAAGTTAGACATAAGGCACCCCTCTGCTGTTTTTGGTTGTAGGTATCCCGCGAGGTAATTTAAAGAGAGAAAATTCTTTTCTATGTTGCACGAGGGAGGAAACACTTGATCTGGAGGGGAAAAAGAAAAGAAAATATATGTGCCTTTATACATAGATGTCCGCTTACATGCATGTATGTACTCCATCTACTTCAGTACAGCACTATATTTTATGACATAGGTCTTTAGGCTAAAAAGGTATATCTATTGTCTATCACAAGCACCTATGACAAGTCAACATAATAGTGAAAAGGAGATCACTGTTGCAATAACACAGCACATCTGTGATGTAAAATACATACTTCTAAACTGAATAGTTTCTATTTACGGACTTAAATATTTAATGAAAGAAATTCCCTACAAAGAGAAATCTGAAAACAATACTGAAGCAAAATATCTGAGCATTTTTCAAAATGAATAAAATACATTTAATTTGTTCCTTGCACCTTAAAAAAAAAAAAAAGATTTTTTCGTTTGAAATTAACTCATAGAAAACTTCTGTTGACCATTTCCTTCTCCTTTTAGAAAATGTTTTATTCTTGTTATTATAAACTTACCACATTTAAAAGATCACAGCAAGTATTTTCCATTTTCTTACTAAATATATTTTCCTATATATTTGTGTAGTCAGTCAGTGTTGCCTAGAAATAACACAGTTCTCTTGTGCATGGAAAATTGATTATAGCAAGAAATTAAATGAAATCGGTTGTTGATATTAAGGAAGTCTGGCCATAATATCCTTAACTGAGATTAAGAAATTCTAGAGTAGATATTCAATCTCTCTGTTTCAACTGCCTAGCTGATCACAAGCATTAACTAGCGTAAAATGCAAAACAAAACCCAGTCATTTGGTATGAAGTTCTCATGCACGGCCTACATTGCTGTACCCCAAGAGGCAGTATTTCCACTGAAAAGTAGGAATACTTTATTTCTGAGATAGCTTTACATATGAATTGTCATAATACACAGTAGGACTAAGTATCATGATCAAAGACACAAAGACCTGTAAGAATGTAATTCCAAACGTCTGGCTCTTTGACCTTGGCTTTACAAAGAAGGCTTTCCTGTTAAGATCAATAGCGAGACAGAAAAAAGAAAAAAAGAAATATAACGCATTATGTGTGCAAAACTGTTGACGAACTCTTAAAAGCTGAGACCACAGTTAGCATTTCCTCCCTAAATAAGAGCTGAAATGTCATCCTTGAAGCACATTTGTGTGTGGTACACAACTTTGCAGGGAGACCAGAGACTCCTGTGACCCTGGCCACTACGGAAACAATTAGGGAGTTTCTTCTCCTGATCTTACACAAAGTAGTCTTTGAGTACTAACCTTGCTGCCTTCCCTACACAATCTATGAAAGCTGTATGAGGCTGTAACTATTCATACTGCCCAGCAAAGCACTCCTCTAACATCTGGTATGTGCCCTGCCAGATTAGCCTTGAATGCAGCTGCAGTTCTGCCAGCTCCTCCCACAACAGCAGAGAATGGAAAACGATCCCAAATGGTCTACACTGAGCTTGATTTTATATATATACACACACACAGATGGAGATACTAGGTATTTGCTTCTCAGCTGCCATACAACAGAATTCAAGCCATAAAAGAACAGCCTCTGAGTAGCTTGTGGATAATTACCACACGTGCGATCGTTTGCCATTGCAAAGAACTTTGTTCCTGCTCCTGGCACTTCCATTAAATGTCCCTGAAGCTCTCAAGAACCGTGCCAGTGGTGGTGAGAGCAGTGGCGGTTCCCCAGCCTGGGCCTCTGCTCGATAGCACACTTTTCCTCTGCAGCAAATTTTAACTCTGTCACTGGCGGCTTGACACACACATTTACTTCCCCCCTTCACCAAAATGTGTTTACCCTCATCCATGCCAGTTACCAAGATCTGGGCTGGAACAGAAAAGAAAAGCAGATCCATTTCATCTTTCTTCGCTCACTACACTTCTTTTGTAGTTTCAGGGCTGTCTACTTTGGAAAGGGACTGCAGGTGCCTGCAATCAATTAAAAACCTTACTAAACCAGCCAGCAAACACTCAATTTATGGACCCTGTGCCTCTCTAATCTCCACAGACTTCCAACATGGGATCAGACATTGAAGTTCGCCTGTAATACCCTGAGCACGGGGTCTCCAGCCAGCACTCCCGGTGTCGGGGGCCCCACTTGCCAGATGGCACGCAGTGGAGCTTGCACAGCAGCTGGCAGCCGCCTTCCCCTCCGGCGCGTGCCAGGGCGCTCGGGTGAAGACGGAGGATTGCACACTGGGATCTGTAGTTTCTGTGGGCAGCATCACCATTTTACAGATGAGGACAGACATCGTCTGCTCTATTCTGCGCAAATTAGGTGTCATCCGCAGGTTCCTGGCTAAATTGGATAAAGTTTGAGTATTCCAGCTTAAAATCATGAAGATGTTTTTTGGAAGATGAGCATCATTAATCAGGTGTCATGCTCCAAGACAGGCGCCCTGGGCAACAGCAGTTTGATTCAGCAATAAAAATCCCATCCAAGCAGAGCTTGCTGGGGATAACAGAGGCCTTTGGGATTTTTCCTCAGCCACTCTGATGGCAGGGCTCTTTCACATGTATTTTGCAGTTTTACTAGCCCTAAGCACGATGGAGATCAGAACCTCGACAGACATTTAATGGCAGGGTATAAAGGGCTGCAGAGGTCTCTGGAGGGAGGGGGAACCCTCAGCAGTGCCCACCCCCCAGCAGGACACACAGCTAAAGCCTGACACAACACAATCACCTACAAATATTAAACCAAGCAAGTCCAGTGTGCAGGATACACGCACTAGTGTGTATAGGCTACAAATTCAGAGTAAGGACTGAAGCTTCAGCTTCTGCCAGGACAGGAGCACAGTGTTACTGTCTGTAAACAGACTGTACATTTTCCAGCCTAGTTATTGTTATGGTTGACTTTTTTTTTTTTCTTACTTACCTAAGAAATGTTTTGAAATTAGGCTCCCTCCAGGCTAGCACATCTGCCCTGGATTTACACTGGCAGTACTGGATGCATTAGGTAACATTTAGATAACTGGTAAGTCTTCTCGACTTGTACAATCATATCTTATTGAAACATGAGGAATTCAACTGACTTCCGCTGAAAAATGCATGCTAGGATCACTTTCACCATGAGCAGTCCTGCTTTCTAGAATCTGACAGTGATTATCACAGCAATCACTCTGCCATCTTCACTACACAAATCAAAGAAAGAACAAGAACCCCACTTCTTGTGCTCCCTTCCTCCCAACCCTCACTCTGGCCCTTTAAGTTCTCACCCTGCTCACCATCCCTGCAGTCTTTGATCAGCCACACTTTGGAATCGACAGGATTCAGATACACTTGACCCTGACCCAGTTTGGTAGGTTGCTCAGCTGCCTTCATTTGCAGTTTTGAAAGTGATTTCAGAGACCCATGGCATCGGAAGCAGTTTTACTCTATGAAAGGTCACCCTTCAGACCTTTTTGTCCCCTGGCTTGCATTTTCAGTTGCTGTATTCAGCTACAGGCTCAACTACTTAAATATTCTATCTTCCAGCTTCAGGTTCTTCTAACTTGAGTGAAGCTGAAATGTAGACAGTTACACGAATAATGCCATTAAATTCTGTATTGGTCATGTAGCAAGAACTACTTCATATGACCACCTATAGATTATGAGTAATGATGGCTGTGATTCACAGACTGGCAGCTGCGGGTACCTGACTAAATCCCTTGAGAAGCGTGAGTTTTGTATAAAAAGCCTGAAATGTCCATCAGCACATGCTGTGGTTTGTGGAATCTGGCGATTCCATCGTTCACTCTGCAAAGAAGCAGACCAGGTTCACGTCCCACGTGGTTTCCATACAACTCCTTGCATGACTGCTGCAGTTCAAGAACTGACCCTCTCCCCACCCCTGAACACATGCACAACCCCCTCACATACACCCATACTCATTCCTCTGCCAAGAATTTAAATCAAAATCAAATATGGTTACAGCTGAGCTAGTTTGTAGCAGCCTTCTCAGAAACTGTCTATTTTGGTTGCCTGCCAAGTTCCATTTTGTGTACTTACTCCTAATTAAATTGCGTTTTAACACATTCTAAAGATGATGCAAAGCTCTCCCATTTAGCTGCTTAGTTTGACTGGAGATGTGCAAATCAACAAAATTTTAGCTGTTTTTTTTGACATATCTAATGAAATGTTCATCTTTGCAATGCAAAGACCACTATTCCCATGTATAAGTTCCTAGAGCACTTTAATAAGCTAATAAATATATTTCTGAATGACTTTCTGGCATTAAAATCCAAGACTGGTGCCAAGTAGAACAAAAATCACGCAGGGGAATCCTGTACAGATTTGGCAGGATTTGGATAAAACCAACACAGGCATGTTCCGATTTTGGGGGGGCAAGCCTCATGCTTTAGGAAATCAAATGATCAGATACAGGTGGTTAGCAAAGAATGTTTTCTCCACAGAAGGTTTTGGGTTGGTTTTTTTTGTTTTGTTTTTTTTGTGGCCAAGTAGTTCAGCTATGCAGCAGTTTCTCTAGAAATATTGCTGAAGTACTACTAAATTAGGCTGCTAGTGCTAGTAAATGCTGAGCCTACCAGTACTTGCTGGATGTTGATAAAACATTCTATTGATTTCTACTTTTCCTTATCACTGAACTTCTTGAGAGACAATTAGTTTCAAAATATCTGGACCACTAGCTGCAATGCAAATCAGTCCTGTTCACTTTTACCAGCCTTTATTCTTGCTGCTTTTGGTTTAGCCTAAACCTTGATGTTTGCTTTAGCCTGAAATTGGATGACATCTTCAGAGAACAAAAAAACAAAACAGTGAATTGCATGCCATTAGGTAAAGAAAAATACAGCTCAAGACATCCCATACCTGCAAAAAGGGAAGTTTCACTCCCAATCATCCTGCACAATAGAGGAAAATCTGTTCTCCCTGCAAAGTTCCTTTTACTAACAATCTATTTTCCAGAAAATTAACTTGAAGAGATACAAGCAGGGCATAAATCCTACTGAACCAACTGCCTTGCTCCAAGAACATAGTTAAGAAAAGAGCTGTGGCTCTTGTGTTATCCGCAGTTTATGACCAGCTCCAGTGGAACTTCCCTGCAGAAGACATGCAGCCAGCTGAGGGAAAGAAGGTGCTGCAGGGGCTCATATCGTTAAGTTGTTCCATCACCGTTCAGGTACAGAGCTACAGCCCAAATCCGACCCCAATATGGGCCTGTGAAATCCCTGACAAGCTGCAGTCCTGTCCCACCTGGTCTAAGCCACCTGATGAATTTGGCACATGGCTCACTGGGACAGGAAATCTTGTTCCTTGGGATGAAAACACACAAGGACATCAGACTGAGGCAATTTATCTTGGTGAGGAAAGCAGTAATTCTTTGCCCAGAGTAGTCTGGATGCTTAAGATGAAGACACCCAAACAATTCCCATGAGTAGTTGATTCTTTTTAAAAGGTAAAGCTTTGACTCTTGTAAGATTCTGGCCAATTGCATCCACACTTATGAGTATAACATTATGGCACCAGAATCTATTAAAAGTTGCAGAAATCCAAGGTCTGGTCTTTAGACTGGCTCTTATTTCTCTGCCTTCCCCTTTCATATCACATCACTTGGAAAATGAGAGGTATGTTTAAAGATTAAAATAAAAAATGTGAACGAATACTACAGCAAGACTTACTCTCACCATCTAGAAATGCCTATCAATTACGTTGGTTTTGTTTTACCTTCTCCTACTTTAATATAGATGTTTCTTGATATTTTGAGTTCAGTGAAAGATGTTACTGCTCCATATTCCTTCTGGACCCACTGTAGCAGATGTTCATTTTTCTCAGGAAAAAGTTTTTCTTCTGTTTCTGCTGACAAGGAGAAATTTCCCTTCTCAAAGTGAACAACGGAACCTAAAGACACCTGATGGGAATAAAAACATGGTTTTAATGTGGTGCATTTATCCACACAGACAGGTAGCATGTTTAAGCAATGTTATCTGTCACACCCAAATGCATTCACTGAAGGTCATTACAGCTTATTTCCAACAATGCCCAAGTTTCACGTGTTTTAACATCTGCATGATGATTCCTTTTTCAGAGATTTTTAAAAAAAAAAAAAGCACCCATCAGCATGGGGCGCATGTGGCAGCTGACTAATGGCAGGCTCTGAGTCACTCTCCAAAGTCATACTGCTGCAGAAGTGCTATGGCAGTGCTGCAAGGGGAGGGCTGGAAGACAAGAAGAAAACTAAGACAGGGGAGAGTAAGAACATGGTCTGAAGAACTGAAGGGAGAGAAGGTTCTGAAGCTCAATAAAACTGGGAACTACTGAAGTAACTCCCAAATCACAAAGAACATCAGTCCAAGCTCAGTGACAGATACAGGCCAGCAGAGAAACACAGAATAAGGAAAGAGAAAGGGAAGATATTTACTGTTGCTTTATTTACAAGAAGCGAGGATATGCTTTAACACATAAAGCTGATGAGAAAAACCTTCTAAATAGGTTACATTAACTCAGGTCTGGACTGGAAAAACTAAAGTGTTCTTTAAAATAATCAAAATGGAAAAAAGTAGAAGTGTAATGTGTTCCGTGGGAAAGCCTAAGATTTTCAAATACGACTTCATTGGTGTGGCAATAGTATCATTCAAGAAAAGGCGGCAGCACAGGGTCAGACTCTTTCAGATTAGGACCTACTGCAACCTGTGTTGAAGCTTCAACCTGTGTTGGTCTTCAGAGATAAACAAGTCATGCAAAGCAAGATCATCCTGACAGCAACCTTTTGCCTCTCCTGTCCCTGCAGAGGGATGTGGCCAGCACTTCCAGAACCTTTGTCAGCTCTCAAGAGATCCCTATACCAAGTGAGGAAAGAGGAGGATTCCTTCATCTGCCCAACCTCAGGAGCCACCATCCATTCATCTATCCATCCACTTCTCTGTCTCTTCCTTCAAGGTGCTTGAGGACTGGGGCCTGCATGCCCTACCTGGGCTGGTCCTTCCATGCACACTTTCACCAAGATCTAAAGCATCAAGTTGAGAATAACATGTGCTTGAGTGAAAAAGCACAGCAAGATGAATAAGCTTTTGAGTTTGAATGCATCACTGAAGATTTGTTGGACATGTTCCCTGCAGTAATGTGTAAGCAGTGCTTGCCCAGATAGAACACACAGTCCCTACCTCCAGACTGTTGCAGTAGACAAGACTTCAGGAAAGTACCACCGTTTTCTTGTGCTCTTCCCAGAGCAGCCTGGGAAGAAGTCTGAGTCACTCTGGTGCTCTCCTCCCCCTTCCCTTTCCCTGTGTTTCTGCTAACCCGGATTTCTTCAGTGGAACAAAAGAAGTTGTGTGGAAGGCTTTTTTTGAGTTTGTTTTGTTTTTGTTTTTTTTTACTCCAACTGAAAAATCCAAAACTACTAATGATGATGACCAGGGGAGTGAAAAATACATCATAACAATTTCTAACCTATCCTTAGTATTATTTACACACTATAGCAGGTTAATGGTCGTAAGTATCTCTCTAACCTTTTAAACAACAAAATACATCAATAGTAATTATTTAATAGAGATTATCTCAAGTCAGGTTCCGATTACAGAAGTTAACTAATAGCAACTAAGTATTACCTTCCCTGAAGCTATTGTTCCCAGCACTATTTCAGGATGTTATATATTGGTTTAGTACCTACAAATATTTGTCAAAGTAGACACATAAATTACACCCTTTGGCATACAAAGAATTTCCAAGTAGTTCTCCGTGCCTCCAGCTATTACATTAGCATTTATTATGCACACATCACATACCCTTCTCTAAGAGAAGGCCCATGTAATTCAGAGTTCAATTTGACCAGACCTGTCACAAAAAACAGCAAACTCTAGCATTTGAGAAAATCCACTGTTCCCAAATCTACAATAGTAGGAAGAGAGAGCAACACAGTTATCTTTAAAACATATTTAGCAAGTAGCATTTATCTTGTACTTCTACCACTTAGATGCAGCTACACCATGGATTGGTTTTATGGGGCATCCCTACAATGCTCCTAACACATTAGATTTTATAGCGTGCACAGTATCGTAGGATGACACCGACGTCCTACAGGGATGTCAGCACAAGACAGGTCATGCAGGTACTGCATACAGAGCATCTCTTAGCAAAGCTGTCTTATATATGAGGCGTGGGACATCTTTGTAGAGCCCTGGCCCAACTAGAAAAATCTCCTGTGTCTAAAAGTTGCAGAATTTAGGGACTTTGTTAAACAGCTATTATTTTGCAGAGATATTGAATAGATGCTGACGTTCCACTTTCAGGAATAAAACTCCTCAACCACCACAAAAATACTATAGTTTATCCAGTAAGTACAGCAATTACTTTTCATTTACACTATTTCACAATGTTTCTGGTATTTTTTATGGTCAGTATGACAGTAAAAAAAAGTATCAGTGTAACCTTTTAAGACATTTGAGGAAAGTGTGAGAGAAAATATTATCCCTTTAAATACTGACCAAAGAAATGCATTAGCTTGCAATAATGCATTTTCACTGTATTTTTCATTTGATATTTGAGATATTTAAATGTCTGCTATCACAACAGCTTTCTTCCTCAGAATATACTTGGTTTTCCATTTACTATTAATTAAAACTTGAAAACCTTCTGCATCATCCTGTGGCATGACAAATGTCTTCCTGCACGACAGATCCTATCAATGAACCCCAAAGTTACCGAGTCCTGCTAGGGAGGAACTGCCAGACAGAAAGCAGAGCAACTAAAAAGTTTGGCACAAGCATCCTCACTAAATAATCATACAGTAAATATCTTTAAATAAACATGAAGCTTATAAGAATTTATTTTTTTAATCAGATACTAAAGTCTATTTCAAATGCTGGTTCCACTACCAGTTTTTAGAAAGGAGTGCAGAGTTTTGTGCCTGCCAGTGTTGGGATTTTTACTACACAGACCTAAGGCAAGGTTAAGTGAGCCAAGCACGTTATTTTTTCTGGAAGGAATTCAACAGACTCTTCCAAAAAAGGCAACCATCACTGTTTCAACACCTGCCTTGAACTTTAACTACTTACTCTTCAGAACAAACCAAAAGCAGCTCTAACGTACTTGGGATAAGCAAGAGCATTAAAACCAAAGAACATTTTAAATATTTGGGACTATATCAACAATTTTTATCTGAACACTCATTACCCAGCCGACTGGGTGATTAAGAAACTGCTGCCACATACACTTTTATCTCCTCACTTCATCTCCTTCAGTGGTTACTTTCAGAGGTTGCAGAGTGGAAAAACTGCCCATGCTCTATTTCTTCCTGTTGTTGTGAGGACATTAAAAAGTGAGCAGCAGAGGATGTATCTGGTGCAGTGAGTTCACCTACATGCCAAGTCAGATTTCTGAGGCTAAATGAGGAAACTTCCAAGTCTGATGTGGAAAATCAGTTTGCGAGACCAAAAGATACTGGCCATGGCCACCAACCACAGCAAGGACCACAGTTCAAAGGGTCTTCTGCAGGCAGAGGAAACGAGGCTCAAGTACAACACTTGGAACATTTGCTACCAAAACCCGAGTATTCTATCAAAGATCGAAACAGGTTTAGGAACATATTTTGATTACACGCACTACTACCCCACTGACCATTGGGGAAATAGGGACTGTAATTTTCTTTGCACTGTGCAGAGGCAAGAAAACATATACTCCTCATGCTGGAAAGGAAGGGGGGAAAAAAAAAAAAAGCTTTTATATGTCCCTTAAGAAAACTTTCCAGTCTTACAAGAACTGCCCTTGCAAGGCTGCCATAGTAGTTCAGGATATCAGCTACCTGGCAGAAGTGCCAAATGGCATAAGTTACTATCCCCCAGAAGGAACAACTCTCAGAACTAGCACTGGGTCATCTCAAATATATACACTGGTGAGCATGAACACTGCACACACTCAAAATAGTGTCTTCTGTTTCTTATTTTACTTCTTTCCTTTTCTCCTTTTAAATGTGTATTGCCTTTTTTTTTTCTTTGAACCTGATCCAGGGAGGATACTTTGTTTGCTTTATGACATTTTAAGTATTTAGCATAGTTATAATTCAGAACTCCCAAGAAGGAAGCAAGTTCAAAATTTAGCCTTCAGAGAGTGAAGGCACCTTTGGGAGATGACTCACAATACAAAGTTAAGTGTCTACAGCTACACAGCATGAACCAATTCCTCCCCCAACAGCTACACCACTACCCACCAAGGCCCCTCCAGCACAAGTAACCAAAACCACCTGTAAAGCCAAGACTGAGACAAATATACCAGCAGAAGAAAAGCAGCATCCTTCATGTTTTCATCTGAGCTATACAGTGTCAGACCTGTGGTGGACTGTGTGGAAGAGGAGTAAACTTGCTCAGAATAAAATAAAAAAACTTCATCCAACTTTCAGAGGAGCCCACACGGGGTTCAGACCCAGCTGGTGTTTTTTGATAAGGTACTTTGATGGGCTTCGGTCCCCTTACAGAGGAAAAATAAAACCATGGATGGAGAAATATCAGGTATTTGGAAACTCAAAAAAATATATCCTTTGGTGTTCATAAATCCACATACAACATACCATAATCACCAAGAGAACAATTCTCTTTGGTAAGTGACTAAGAAACACGCTGCTTTTGAAATGACACGCAACATTTGTGAATCATCTATCAGCTTTGCATAGTCCTTACCAGCCACAGAGGTGGGATGCTTTCAGGCAGTAGTAAAATTTTTCATTTTCAGTTTAGTGCTCTCAAGACCACTTACAGTCAACACAAAATTCCACTTCCAGTTTTCACATTTTTTGAAAACAAATACATAAAAGAAGCAACATTATCTTAATTACATTTTAGATTTTAATTCTCCTTCCTAGGAGATGCTCAGTTCACCAACTACCAGAGATCTTCATAGGAATATTAAGGCTGCTCAACACTTTCTTGGGATGAAAGGAGAACCTCGTGGGATCAGACTCTTGCACATTTTTCTGTATCTAGAAAGAAGATCCTGGGATTTTCCATTAAAGCTGAAACCACGTCAAAAAAATGCAACATTCAAAACCCCTATGGAGTAGTTACTAGAATGATAAAAAGGAAGCAACAAAAAATATCAGTGTAAAGGGGAAATCTGTTCCCAAAGTTTAGGGCTCAGCAGGGGTATACTAATTGCACACAGGTAATTGTCCACTCATTAATCTACCAACATCTTAGACTCAGCATAACACTTGTTTGATCTGAACAAAATAAGGTAGCAGAGGCTTTTCTAGGGATTCTGTTTCAAGTTAGATTCAATTTAGTGGAAGAAGAAAAGGGGAGAATTAAAGCATATCTATGCAACTGCAGCTATAGTTTCCACTGGATGACTCAGTAATACAACCTGTTGTGATTTATTATCTCCACGTCACTAACACCAATAGTCTGCCAAAATCCACTGCCTGCTTCTGTAAACTTCCACTAGCTAAAGCCCCTGTTTACTGAAGCAAGCAAAGAAGGGAAGGAGTCGTGACCATACAGAAGGGAAAAGACCATCAAGGATGCCTGTTCCAGGCCTTTCAGCCTCCTGCAAGATGGGTCTGGGAACACACCACAACCACTAAATGCCAGAATGTTGCTTCTTTCCCTACTCTTGCAGCCTGGTTTAACTTAAAGCCCAAGTCTTCCTAGCTATCAGCTTCCTTTGCTTTGAAAGTGATGGGTCTGGGCTCCTAAAGGGATCACGAGAAGAACGAGCACTTGGGATCAGTCAGTGGCAGCAACAAGAATGACCAGCATCAGATCCAAGAAGCAGCAGCATCCAGACCTGGCCCATCCACACTTTCAATGTCAAGTTTTGGTTGGAGCGGTGACCCATGAAGACAGGATGAAGCTCAGAGAAACAACAAGCAATAAAGCCTGAGTTTTGAAAGATGGCTTAAATGACTTGGGACAGGAGAAGATCTAGTATGAACTATGCGATACTCTTAGCAAACCAGGCTCCAAAAAAGCGCAGGACTTCAACATCCTAGGAGAGGAGAAACTAAGGCACATTGATCTGCCTTGCTTCCTCTGAAATTTACTGGCAAGTCAGCATTTTTGAAATATTTCTGCCCAAACCAAAGTGCTTACAGTAAAAAGCAGAGGACACCTACATATCATAAAATTTCCCTATTTTGGGACATCACACTACCACATATAGACTTTTTTACTATACACTGCTTATTTGCCTCATGTACTATATCGTGCTTCCTAAGCCAAAAATATCACTTCTCTTCTGTAATGCCTTCATGAAGCAAGCTTTGAATTAAAAAAAACCCAAATCCTAGATATCTGAAGATGTCTTACTAGGGTTACTGTACTCTTAAATTCCTTTTACTGTATGTGGACAATACATGTTTGAAAGTGATGCGTTTACCACCCTGTCATTTTCTGCCATCTGTACTTCTGACAAAATCCTTCCACTCTATTGCCAAGAATGTAAAAACCACCACCATACGTAGCCTGGGGTCCCCCTGATATTTCTGGGAGTAAATCAGTTATGTAGACTATATAAAAGCAGGATTTTGCAGAGGATGGAATCAGGCCACAGATGAAGTCACTAGAGAAGTTTACTATTGTGAAAAGTATAATAAAAGTTACTGTTTACTAAACACTGCTTTTAATTAGACACTTAATGTTATTTTCACATTCTTTCAAAAGGCAAGGAAATGGTATGGGGAGGGGAAGGGGAAATATGAAGTCTGCCAAGTGGAAAAGGGCAATTACAGGATTATTTTCAGCTCCTCAGTAGAAGAATGATGAAGATTTACAAAAAAACAAACCCAGGATTCTATAGAAACGTAAACGTCCTTTTAAATTCCTCTTCATGCTGTTACACAACACTGAAAATCTACTGCTTTTACTTTGAATAGTGAAAGGTCAGTATTTATACCAAATTTATCATTAGTCATGCATTTCCTATCCTTTCTCACTCTTCTCCTAGCAGAGTACTCTGTTCACATCTGGGTCTGTTTAACCAGTGATTGGAAATTTAGCCTCCTGATTTCCCGTTAAATACTAGGCACAGGAAAACAAATAGCACTTGTTTTTCAGTGAGTTTTGTCAGTCATCCAAAATCTAGTGCAAACCATAGAACAGCCTGTGGTTTGGTGGCAGAGACCCAAAATATGTAAACCATATTTTCACGAAGTGAAAGGAATAAACCAGCTATTGGCTGAAGTAATAAGAACATGTTTTTTTTCTTCTTAGAAATACAGAAATGACTAATAATTAAACTCTTCATTCTATCACTTCTTCTTTAGAGCTTTTCTATTTTCTTTTCAAATCTCAAGCCAAGAGCATGTGATCTGGTTTTGTATTTATCATTACTGCTGTTGCTTCCTCCATTTTACTAACTTAACACACACATTCAGTCCTATTAAAGGGGTTCTTGTGACTAAGGTTATTTGCTTGCATAAGTGCTTTCTCATCAATAACTCTCACTCATTCAACTGTCTGAATAACAACCTCAGAGAAAGAGATGAAGCATCACTTTTTAAATCAAATATTATACAAAAATCACATAAGCAGATATTTAAGGGGTTTTTTGGATCTATTCTAACAGTGATTTCTGCCAGGAAATCACAAAGGATTGGGTCCATTCTTTCATTTATTTAATTCTCACTACTTTCACTTGCCCAGTAAAGATATTCCTAGGCTATAAAAGCAATTGAGAAAGCTACCAATTCTAAAGAAAAAAATCACTTCTGAGTAGCACCTATAAAACCCTCTTTCAGGGCAGTTTCATAAAATTTCTGGTTTTCTGCCAAACCACATTCGCAATAAACTGCTTTTTGGGAAGGAGAAAAATGACGACTTGATGGAAAGGGAGGAAATTATTTTGTTATAAGAAAACTTAAAAGTGGGATGGTACTAGAGGTCTGGTAAGGTTTTTCTGCAAGACTGACCTGTAGCAGGATCCCAGATAAAAAGCATTTTCTACAGGTGTTGCCAAGCTTACATAAAATTGTGATCTGTCATAATCTAACTAGCCTAATCACCAGTGAAGATGTCCTTCAACTTCCTCTCCCACTTCCCCTTTTGGATATAATTTTGGCATTTACCTCCTGCTGAGGAAAAATAAATATTTAGCACAGATGTTAAATATTCTCCTTGCTGAACTGAGCAGACCTTCCCACCCATGCACTGCTCCTCTGAGTGATGAAAGGGCTGATGGTCCAGCTCAGGAACATTTGGACTGAAAATGCCCCTTCCCAAACTACTGTATTTTTGTAACGTGTAACAATATCTAATCATGCATTTAGGTATTTTCGGATTGAACAGCCATGATACTTACATATATTTATTTTTAACACGATGAGAATAAACTCAAGACTGACTTTACTAAAATCACAATAATTTTCCCAGCACCACCTACTTAACCCATCAAGATATACATAACTCACATAGAGTCTGAAAATAATCCTGTCTGTGCCAAATGTACTGTTAACACCACACTATGTAGTCACCACATATTCACTTTTCTCTAACAGACACAGAAATTTACATCAAGTTTTTATCAAGATGCTGAAATTTTTTCTTAAGACTATTCACTAGTGTTCTCTCTGGTTTACAGATGGAGAAAGATGCCCTGAGAAGGAAAATGACAATACAATAAGGCAACGGACTAGCAAAGAACAACTCCCTCTAGCACCCACGCCCCATCTCAGATGGCTTCCTCCAAAGTACTGGCACTCCATAAGCATCACTGTGCTTCCATTCACTGCTATGGGTTTGGAAAAAAAGTCTTCAAAACATGACATTAGAAAACCCCCTTATGTCAACAGAACACGACCTTTCGTTCAGTTGGGGCATGCTGTTTAATTTTAATGATAATTTATTCCACTGTGAGGTTTAGCCACCAGTAGACGTTTTGCAAAAGTGAAACTGTAAGCTGCCTCCATGAAGATAAAGCCCTGTGCTGAGTGAAGCTATGTACATCATATGATAAAAATAAGTGCAAAACAACATGTATACACCAAATTTGCATTTTTATACTAAAAGATGTTTATCAAGAAGGTTCCCTCTATACTATAAGCATACACCCCAAGGCTAGATTCTCTCCCCCATTCATTTTAAACTTCTGCCTAATAGAGGATCAGGCCCAAGGCAAAAATCCTCGCTTGAATTATATGATAGGAACTTAAACTTGAGCCCAACTCAGTACTACTGTATTTTCCTGGTCTTTTGGATGTGTGCTGACATGAGCTTTCAATCTTTTAATCCTTTCCTTTAAATAAAGCAATCTGGGGCAGCTTAGCTTTAGTGGAAACTCAAACAATCAATTCAGAGTGAAGGTAGCAAACCATCTTCCTAATGAAGACACTGAAAACACACAGCCCTGACTCTACCCTCTGCTCCAACACAAACATCCTTTAAGCTCAGTTTACATTAGTTTATCCACCTGTAGAGTGGTACTAACAGAACCTTACAGAGTGCTCTGATTCATTATCTGCTCATATCCTGGAGTTATCTTCTCTGTTAGAAATAACCTTGGGTCTTCTAATATAATTAATTAGTATTTATTTATTTACTGAAATACACTTCCTTGTAACAGTTTAAGAACTTTATTATGATGCTTTACATGGAAGAATAATAGCTAGTAATAAAAAGAAATAAACAGCTAGGACTTCACTAATGGTTACATGATCCTTTAACTACAAACTTTGACCTGGCTCTAGGGATATTGTCTTTATCAGCAGTAAGTCCCAGAAGTTGCCATTTAAACTTCTTTACACTACTTACCTTTCTAACCAGGGATCAATCAATCAATGAAACAGCGCAATTCATACTTTACATACAGTATAGTAATAAAAGTGTGAATGAATGTGTTGTCTGAAAAATTTGAAGGAGAAGCTGGAAAGCCAATGATTACCCTGCCCAAGGCTTCCATAGAGACAGACACAATAGTTATGACATTCCTGTGGTATGTGTGACATATTTCTGTTTTGAGCATAGAATTCATGGGCATTACAAAAAGTTTTTTAAAAGTTTTTTTTTTTTTTTTAAATTTGCAATCTTTTATGATTCAAAATACTCCATTTTTCTGGCTTGGCTATACATTGAAGGAGAACGAACAAGACAGAGCAGCAGAAGTACATGGATAAGCCAAGTATTTTCAAAGAAGGGCCAAGGAAGCAAGCTCTGCACTTTGCATCCCTTGGAGCTGCTACTGGAGCTGCTACTGGATCCTGTTGGAGCTCCTAGGCTCCAGTTCTCTCTGGGCCAGAGACAGTCCCAGGGATTGCATCCTGGCATGGCCCAACGCAGGTAAACAGCTCTCCTGCAAAACTAGAGCCCCTTGACTTCTTTGCGGCATATTCCACAGGTGCTGCTAGGACTTCCTCAGGGTTTCCCATGTTTTCTGTGCTGTGGGATTCTGTGCTCTTTTTTTCAGAAAGCTTTTGGGAAAATAATGCATTTGTCTTTGTGAGCAGAGTGGAACTGTGGAAAAACAATGGATGATCACCACAGTTTTAGTTGTTCAGCCTGTAACCTCATGGCCTATGATCCCACACCGCACTAGCTGCTGAGAAACTGGTATATGAAAAGTGGGAAGGCTGATGAGCCCCTGATAAGGGACTGACGTTCGCTTATGTTTGCAGCAAAACTATTGCCTTAGAGACAGAACACAGAGAATGAAGTTCTGGAGCGAGAGAGACTGCAAGGACTAAACTGGGAGAGGTAACGGTGGATCAGGTCCCTGGTGGGTTTTTTTCTGCAATCTCATTCTTTGAGCTCGTTATAGAAAAAAAAAATATAAACCTTAACATGGTGGAAGGAAGAATAAGTAAGTTATATGGCACTCGAAGAGATCCAAAATTGTTACAGAGAGCTATTCAGATGTTTAAACATGATTAGGGACGGGTTAACATTAAGAGTCAGTTCACTCCTTGCAATGGAAAGGGCAAGCTCTCACACCTGCACAGCTTATTGCCAGCAGTGTTATCCCAGCCCCACAGGCGCACGCGCGGAGGACGGTGTGAGGCACCACAGCTTTCAGTCCTTACTATGACCAGCAGAGCCTAAGAGGCTGGAGTAAGGAGAGGAGGTGTTTGAGTCCCACCAACAGAGAACCAAACCTGTAGCGTCTACCAGGAACTCCTGCCTCACCTGAGAAACAGCCCACCCCTTCCTTCAGCATCAGTGCCCAGGTTTACTGCAGCAATGTCTGAGGTCAGACAGCTTCTTGTATGGCACAAATCCTGACTGCTGCTGCTGCTTACATTTTCAGGCCTGTTTTTGTAACCAGGAGAGCCTGAAACTCTTTTCTGAAGCAAACACTTAGCTAATCGTACAATTTTGGCAGCCGACGCCTTCGGCACATTCCTATTGTTCCTATGCCTTAATGCAGCCTGCTGAAGCCCCGCTGAGCCAAGCCAAGCAAGCCCAGCATGATCACAGTCTGAACACGGGCACAGTCTGCGGAGCGGAAACGGATGGCTCTCAGCAGAGCACCTCTTCGCTCCCAGAGGCAAGGCAAGGGGAGGGAAGAGCCTTGAGGAAGAGGAAGGTAAGGGAACAGATAGCTGAACACAAACTAGCTGATATGGAATGGGAGTGATGGATGTAATAATTGTAAGAGGAGATCAAAACTAAAACTCAAAGTAGGTCCAAGACTTGATTAACTGATGAAAGGTGCTGTTTCTTTTGGCCAGGAGAGGAATGAGGAATCTTATCATAGGGTTGTTCATCTTGCTCCTCAGTCATTTTCTGAGCAGACCTGAACTGCAGTGGTTGCATTAAGGTCATATACCAGGAATGGTCAACAAGAAGATACCAGTTAAGAGTCTTTAACACAGTTATGAGAAAACTTGAGATTGTGAATACCTTAAAAATACAAACAAGCCCATGTTCCTTGCACCAGCTAGTAAAACATTGCACTGGAAACAGGGTGAAGTCCTTCAAAGTTCAAAATATAAAGTGTACTCCTACCCTTATACCCTGATGACAGAAAAAAGACAGACAATCCTAGAAAACTTTTGGTGTCCAGGAAGTGATAGGACTCTCAACGCACTTAATGGTGTCTCCACCATATAAGGTCAACCAAGAGGGCAGGGCCCCTTCCCAGTGCGCTAATGCTGCGGCACTGCCTGGCTGCTCCTGCTGATGCAGACAAAGTGACACCATTGAGTTCCCATCCAGTACTGCAGAAGAGTCTTGCCTACCGATGTCAGCTGTGCTGGAGGAGCAAAATTAAACCCTATAAGGATATAACTAAAAAGAATCAAGTTTAGTTCTGCAATTAGAGTTGAATATAGTAAAAGCTGCAACTTTAATAAAGACGACTCATGATTAGACATGATGTCACGCATTAAAAATTTAATCCAAACAACCCGTCTGTTTCACTACAAATAGCAAACTTGAACATCCTGGCAAAATGTTAAGGACATAATTTACAAATACTAGGTAATATTTGGATCCTACATTATAAGCAGTGCTCCAGTCTTTCTGAGAAATAAAAATGACTTCATTCTGGGCTTAGCTTGGTCATTTCAATAGACCGAGCTTCATTAGAGACATAAACTGTAATTGTACATATTGAGGTCAATACATACAGATTTTTGTTTTGGTCACAGACCACACAACTAGCATCCACTCACAGTATTTCCCGTTGCTTTGAGGGTTTTTGCACTGTGGTCCTATTAAACGTCCAATCAGGACTGCCAATCTGTTATGCTCTCCCAGCTTTTTGAACTGGAATGGTTGCTAGTGTTAATAACTACATGATATGCACATTCTGAAAAAGCAATTTTGGTTTCTTTTCCTTGAATTCATATAACAAGTAACTGGGTACTTTTTCCAAACTGCTTTGCCCTGCCACCTAACTGTTCCCCAGAGCCCTACACTGAAACTTGACCTCCTGTTAACTTGGTGTTTTTTAATGTATGTTTAAAAACTTACAAATGAATGCCATTAACTCTATGTCTTGTGTGACAAGTAGCTATGATATAGAGCAGGCCAGAGGACCGTGTATACTTACAAAGAAAACTCTTCGGATTCCAGGTGCCAGTCTTTCTGTTTTCAGCTTCCAGACCAAAGGCAAAGGAGAGTTGAGAAGAAACACCAGAGGCTTCTGGTGAATATGCACTGATGAAATTGGATTCAAATGTAACGTGACCTACAGAGAAACACAGAAATACATGAATACTCCCTTATAAGTTGCAAAACAAAAGTGGAATTTGAAACAATGAATCAAAGGTCATTTTTATATATATTATGGCTTCCAGCATTCAGACCTCTTGACTGAAGATTATAGACTAATCCACTTCCAAAAAAAAAAAAATAAAAAAAAAAATCAGTCAACAGAGCATACATAATATAAAGAATGAAATAGTTAACATTTGAGTCACATGCTTGCAAAGCACTGCTAAAGTGTTTAAAAAAACCTTGGCAAATGCTGATGAAAAATAGCTTATGCAAAAGGTCAAACCACTAAGCTGAGAGCTGGAGAACAAGGAGATAAAAAGAACTGCAAAGCAAATCCCAATTTCTGGTTTCTAGATGGTAACCTACAAAGCTGGCTTAGAGTACAAACCTCATCTGCTGATGCTATCAGGGCATAAATCTAACCTGCAAAACATAAAACTAACCAAACAAAAAACAGGAGGAACAAATCCAGAAACACAAGCGAGCACTACACTAGTTTATGGAAGGAATTCCAACAGAAATTTTAACACACAGTAGAGAAAGAAAATGCCTGTCTTCAGGGACTAAAAGGATACATGGGAGAAGTGATCCTAGGAAAGTGGACATCACAGAAGTGAGGCAACCTGTTAGAGGTGATTTTTAAGCAACCAGTTTGCAGTCACTGGAAGGTCCTCCTGCCCGATTCCTTGTGTCCCAGCGCTGCCCTTCCCAAAAGGGGCCAATTGGGAGCAAAACTCTAACCAAAGGCATGACAGAGAACAGCCTGACAGTTTTTAGTGTATAACAACTTGAAATTGAAATCATCGTGGCTTTGCAGTATCTAATAAGCTTTTTAAGCAGTCAGCATTTGGCTTGATAGTTCATCCTGCTTTATAGGAAATAAGCTTTAGTGTGCAATCAAGGGACGATGTGTCACACAGACTAAGCAGGCCAGCTGGTATCTCACAACAGTGGGTGGCAAGTGGGCTCCCTGACAGAGAGCCACAACTCTTTCTAGAAAAAGTATACAGGGAATGAACGTGAGCACAACCACCAATTTGAGTGGTGGCACACACAAACCAGCATACAGGTAATTCAGAATGAATTTTGTCTCCTAATAGAAAATTTGAAAGGAAATCTGAGACATGGAAGCCACTACATATAGTTTTTTGCATTATTCTTATATAGTGGTAAGCACGAGTTAGTTTACCATTAAAGTAAATGCAGACTCATCTGGCAAACTAACTAGATGAAAGCTAGAGACCAAACTGAATATTAGGCACCATTACTGTTGAAAATCTTTCCAAAAGAAAAAAGTTAGCTTTCTTTTATTATTTTTTTTTAATTTTCTTTATTCCACACACCCTCTCCCCCAAGTGAAAAGTTCTTTTATTTCTCAAAAGAATAAAATACCCTTTTCGGAAACAGCAAGGTGTTAGCGCTCTGAATGCTAACAGGACGACAGAGATTTCAAATGCCAAACAGTCATAATCTTAGCTATAAAAACTGCTGTACAGTATCAGGCTATAGAGCCAAAATAACTCTGTTAGCTGAAAATAAGGAAGAAGATGAAATTATTTGTTTTACAAGGCTCCTACTTTGTTGTTCTGTCTAGAAACCGAGAGACCGAAGTGGAAGGAAAAGGTGTTTAGAACTCCTATTAAATTCATGGCTATTAAAAAGCTTTCATTAATTCTTATGGTTTTTCAGCTGAAATCCCAGCTAATTAGTATAGCTGCTTAAACTATTAAATATAATTACCTGGCTCTGGGGTTATGTTTTTTGACAAAACAATAAAAATACTGTAATCTAAGTTTACCATAGTAGCCCAGTTATGTCTTTTGCAGTCTTGATCTGGCAAATATGAGTTTGAATTTATTCTGATATTTTTTCAGCTCCAAATGGCATAAAGTGCATTCAACTTTAAACTCCCTAAACTTCAAAGTGTCAAAAAGAAAATCCACTACACTAAATGGAGTAAATATTAAACGCATCTACTCATCATATGCATCCATAGCCACATTTTCACCCAATGATAACTGGTTTCTTCTGATCCTAAAGGAAGTAAAGACTAACACACAATATTGATGAAATGAGCTACAATATAGGCTTATGTACTTAAATAACCAAGAACAGAAAACCAGTAACAATTCTCTTACACTGGCCAACGGGGGCACTCAGCTGGGCTTTGCACCCTGGTTGCGTTTTTATTAGAATGTCAAGTCAATGTAAAGAAAAGGCTCCTAGTAGAAGTGTTAAAAATTTTTGCTATTTAAAACCTCTGTTATTTATTAAAACCAGAAATGATACAAGAAATATAACACAGTCTGAAAACTTCATCACAGAAACAGCTAGGCCAAGTCCTTTGGGTAACAAGGAAACAGAGGAATATCTCTGTTTCAACTGATCTCAGACAAGTTTGTTCAAAGCCAACTTCTATCAGACACGACAGATGTTTTAGACTTCATGAAGATTTCTGCCTGTTGGTTTGGTCACATGAGAGAGCATATAGGGCAATCATACTACCTTAGTGAGAAAATCAGAGACTGTAACTGGATCTACCATCAGATTTCAGAGTTGCTATCCCTTTCAGCTTTGGAAATTAAATATGTATATAATATATACATATATGATTATTTCCATACATGCATGGAAATAATCAACAAAGTTTGAGCTGTATTCAGAAGTGGCGATACATCTATCCATGCCTTTGGCAGGAACTGTAGGATAAGTTATATCATATAATGGAATTTTCCTACATTTCTGCCTAAAAAGCACAGACTGGTCCTTAAGAAAAGCTGCAGGACTTTAAGACAAAATCAATTAATTTTTCGTAAGTAAATTAAGTGTTCCTGAGAAAATTTTCAGAATAAATGTAATTTTGCATTACTGCACTCCTCAGTTTGTTCATGAGTAAGACTGTAACAAAACACATAATGTGGAATCCATATTCCTAGTCCTAAACCCAAGAAAGAATATAGGTAATGTGAGCATGCTTCTGCAGCAGCCTCTGTCACTATATTCCTTGGCATACATATTCCCTGTCACTACACTTCTTGGCATAAGAGAGTCCTCAGCACCAACTTGGTTTTTCCAGACTAAAAGAAACCCCAGAGCTGCTCCAAAACTGCTCAGGACCATCTTGCTCATCCTATTTTTCATAATCCATTTTTGCCTCAGAGCTAGCACTGATGAGGAGCAGCTGGGTAGCCTGGCCTGAATGTGACCATTCCCCCTGAGAAGTCCTACAAAATTAACAAGCTCCTCAGAGTGTAACTATTTGCCCCTTTAATATTTATGATTGCCCCCATCATTGTCTGTACTTGATACACAACAGCAGTATCTATTATGCAAGGCTTTTTCTTGCTTGTTTTTTTTCAAGCAAAGATTTTCAAGTGAACCGCTGGGGAGTTACTAGCATTCAAGACCTTTTTGCCAACAACCTAGCTGCCAAGCACATGGGTTTTGCCTTGCGTCACAGCAGTCAGCAGGCTATCACACAGAAATTTCAGCCCAGGTAAGGTAGGCATGGTCAGAGCAGCTCACCAGACAGGAGAGAGGTGTTTCTGTGTGGAACGTAGCAGTTTGAACTGTGGAGTCCAGGTAAGAGCCTGGACTTTGACTATGTACCAGAGGTACCCAAATGCCTCTTCCACTCCGGCTTCAAAGATTGAAAGGCTTAATGGGACTCTAAGGTGTTGTGAGCTCATGACATTGACACAAGCACAATTTCATTGCTTCAGCTGTACCAGCACCTCCAGCATGATGCCGTCCCCCTCTCTAGCTCTGCCTTGTTAAGCTTTCTGCTGTTACATCCATGCTCCCACCTTCTAAGGCCCACTGCAGTGGAAGATCCGCAGCCCTACTGTCTACAGCAATACCTCTCACCAAAAAGTAATTTCTGCCTGAGTGCCCCCACTGTGGCTCTAGTTAAACCATGTACTGGCTGCATCCTAAGTAGTGCTCCTCTTCTCCCAGCCACCCTTCTGTCTCATTGTAGCTTGTGAGCTCTTCGAGGCACAGCCTTTCTCAAATGTCTAGACAGTTCATAGCACCTTCTAAACACTCCAGAAATTAATAGGAAGGTACTGAACCACTTTAAACCACCAAACAGAATGTTTCTAATTAATAGCAGAAAAACTAACTAGAAGAGTTCCCTTTCTTTTTGTATTTTCACTGGCAGAATCCATATTATTAAATATTTATGTGAAACATTGCCCAGAAATCCCATCAAAAACCAGTCCTACATGTATTTAGCACTGTACAACTAGATATGAAGACATGGTGTGCAATTCTGAACACACTGAATTCTGTGGTAAAATTATTTTTTTTCCCGGAACACCCATATAAGTTTGTGGTGGCTGTGTTTTTTTTTTTTTTCCTTTTTTTCCTTTTTTTAAGAGCAGTATCTAAAAAGAGATATTCTCCATCCATTCTTATAGGTTCAAACAAGCCTATAAAATACACACATTTTGTATTTCTCAGCAACGTACTAGCTCAAAGTCTTCTGCATCTCAGACGGCTCTATGAGCAGTTTGGTCAAACAATACCAAAATAAAATCAATCCAGAATTGTTAAATGGACTAAAGCAGTTGTAGGTCATTTAGTCCATTTAACAAGCAGCTGCTATTGCTCCACCCATGTTATTTTTAAAATATATTGAAGGACATATTAACCAAGCAGACAGCAGCATCCCAACAGACAGGAAAAGCAGTCAATGTGTTCCAACACACCCCTTGCTCTCAGTGAAGGGCTCACTTGATCACTGAGCTGCTGCGTAGCCAGCATTTTCGTTGTGCAATCAATAGTTAGGCCAGACCTTCTGGACACACGTGTCAGCAATGATCCTCTCAATAAGGCTCAGCTCCAGCAGCTGTTTGTCAGAGCAAGCTGCTCTTCCCAGACTCATGTCTGGCCTTTGTGGCCTCCTTTGGCACGCGCTCCTCCAAATATTACATGACTAACTTGTGAGGAATATGACAACTTGGTCATAGGTGAAAATTAAGGATTACAGCTATTCCAAAAGTCTTACAATAAAACCTACAAGTTCGTTTTTAAAAAGCATACAACTGACTCGGGCATGAACCACAGAGATGTTCTGTCATTTTTGCTAGAATGAATCTTGCAATGTATGTTATAAAAACTGTAAAGAAATAAAATAAAGACTTTAAAAAGACATCCTGTTTCAAGGGTGCCATGTCTATCAAACTTAGGCTGGCATTACGTGCTATACTTGCATGTATTCACGCTCGCCACTAGTGCCTGCAGTCTCTGCAGAGTTCCTTTAAGGTCTCTCGCAGCAGCAAGGTTAAGGCAGCTGCAGAGGGTTCTCTGTCCCCAGAGATCACAGTTTCATGGAAGGCTAAGTATCACCACAGAAACCAACTACAAAAACAGTCTACGGGCTCCTGCCCCGTTACTCTGGTAAAGCAATTTGTACTACGTGAAAGGCAAGGGCACAAATGCTGAAAACTGATCAAAGTAAACACTGCTGTTAAAGTACTGTTTTGTTTTGCTGACTTCAAGGCATCAAATCGCAGTCTCTGTGTTTTGTTCTAAAAAGATGAAAGTCAAGTGCCAAGGATTTGTAAGGTTGAATTAACTATTCTAGTGTGAAGGCCTTGAGATAAAGTCATAGCACATTTTCCAAAACAGCCATTACAAATTTGTGCTAATAAACCAGGACAAAATAGATTATGTTATATTGAATTACACTGCCTGTACTAGGACAGCTGTTCTCCAAAAGAGAAGAAAAAAAATCATTTTAACTCTCAGATCACAAACACATTTTCTGACTTACAAATGATGTACTAAAGATGGATTTGTGACATCTTAACTCATTAGTCAGCTGCAAAGATTAAGTTAATTAGTACAAAGCAGGAAAAATTTAGAACATAAACTTAAAAATTTATACCTATCACTGCCCTCTAAGTGTTTTCACTCTTTTTGTTAATAGATAGAGCCTACCTTATTCTGGAATTGCAACAGTCAAAGAAACTAACATGAAGAAACTTGTCTTTACAGTTCATTAGTTTCTATTATCCAATATAAGAAGTTTAGAATTTCTGCTGAAATTCACTTGAGCAATATAATGCCAATACATTTGCTGTAAAAGAATCCACTCAAGAATTAATCTATGAATCCATCTCAAGTGGTTGGATTTAGCACTGCATCACTTTTCAAAAATGTTTATCAATTGCCTTGGGAAGGATCTCCAGACCAACTGTTTCTTTTTTAAAATGAAAGTAAAGGTGTATTCTTTAGGCAGGGACTGTGAATTCAAAATGGAACACCTTTTTTTTTTTCCTTTATATTTTTGCTATGCTCTTTGAATATTGTGTTACAGTTTTGATATCAAGCCAGCTATAGTGGATTGCAATGTCCAGCTTTTGGGAGCCAACAGTTTCCAAGAGAGAGTTTGCTACTTTTTCCAAGAAATGCAAAATATGTTCAGATGGTGCTACTGCTTGAAGGTAATTTTGCTCAAAGGGTTATGTATTTGCACTCTTAAAAGCAGGCGCCTATAAACATGTGAGTCTCCACCTCTTCCCTTCTGGGAAGGTTCTCCAATGCAGACTCTTTTATTCATATTAGCCAAGCTCCTATTTTGTGGAATATTCACCCCAGCAATGAGACAGAGGATCTTCAGGACAGCATCAGAGAAATAAATATCCCCAGGAAAATTGCAATGCCATTAAAATCAAGCACTCGTGCACACACAGTTACTTTTTCTCCTGCAGAACTCAAAGCTACGCGATCCTGGCAGCCCTTGCCAGAGACACACCACACTTTCTTCCCTCTGCCAGCCCGGCGCTGAAGGATGCTGCTGGGGCAGGGCCCTGCCATGTGGAAGAGACCATGGGGCTGCGATGGATGAGGCACACGTGGGGAGGGAAAGCCCTGTCTTTTCTTTCACTCAGTCCTCAGGAAAAGGTCTGAGTGCCTGGTAACTGTAGTAGCTTTTACCAGGTGTATGGAGGACCGATGTTTATTTCCAAGGCTCAGGTAACATGCTAAACTAATTCTAAAATCAACCTTTTGATTATTTTTTCCTAAATACGTGGTTGCGAATGGAGTGGTATTGCCTGGACCTTCTCACCCACACTCTCCAGAGAGTCAGATTGACTAAACAGCAGTAATAGCTCAACTGTGAAAATCATGGGAAAGATTCACCCCTGGCATAACTCCACTGAAGCTATGGGTATTAAGCCAGAGACTGATGTGCTCCCATACATTACTATATTAAAAAAGAATACTATTGCACAATCTGCTGACCCTTATGACCTACTACTCAGACTGGAAAACTGGGCTCCATCGAAAAGAAGGCAAGAGAACAGAAAGGTCGATAAGGACTACTCGACTACGAGCTACAGCCCATTGCATGCTCTTCATTAAGACGTGCTGTCAGAAACCTTTGACCAAAAGGTGTTTGAAATCTCCATATTTTTTTTTTCCTATTTGTCCTGCAACAGGGGCTAAAAGTCAGGATGTGCTGTGCTAAACACAGACAGTTCCCTCCCCAAAGAGCTTACAAATCAAGACATTCAAGTACTGCAGCACATGTGTTTCCCAACATCCACTAACAAACTATTTTGAAGTATACACCATGTTCCCAGAAGGCTACTTTAACATGAAGATGCATTATTAATGATTCAGGGGAGAAACGGCAGCTGTGTGTGTTCAAGGGGAGAACAAAGCAAAGCTCCCTTCACCCTCAGTGAGGATGGACCATCACCCCTGCACTTGGCACCTGTTCGGCTCAGAGCAAAGCAACGCACTCAAACAGACATACCACCGTTAACAAAGATCTAAGGTTTACTCTCAGAACCAGCTTGAAAACTGACCTGCCCATCCACTGACACAGTAGTTGCATCCGACAGACTGATGAAAGAGAGTCCATTAGAACAAAAGCCTAAGAGCTTGCAGTATATTCAAATATTATCTGTAGTTTGCCCTCCAGTTTCATTTCTGGTACCTTTCTAGCCCTAATATTAAATGATCAAGCTGGGGATCTGTGTAATAGGATGGAATTACAGCACATTTAGATCTCCTCATATGGATTCATAATTCAGCTGCTCCAGGCAACAGACTAAAACACCAAAACAAATTACAAGTAAAATTTAGTACTAAACTATTATCAAATACATCAGGTGTAAGATGAATACAGTATAGTACAGCAGCATGCTGTATGGCACTAAACATACTGCTCAGTACCTGGCAGCACTGTCATTTATATCTGGTTCATAACTGGTGTTCTGCACCGGTGATACTTTCTCCTCAAAAGTGTAAGAGCAGGCAACTGAGCTGGTAAGTTTTTACTGGAAACACAGCAACTGAAGCGCCCGTTCAGAAAGCACCACAGCGCATTGGAAAGTTGTGACACAAGGAGTTGTTACATAATTTATCAGTCACATAATTTATCTTCAGACAAAAATGTAGCCAATTAATTTCTAGTGTTCCAAAGTTGTTATTTTAAGCTGGAGCTGCCAAATGTGATCACGTAATGTTAGATGCTAATCATTTATGCAAATACATAGGTAATAAAAAAATTAGGACCAAAGATATTCCTGATACAAATAACTCGGCAAACAGGCAGGCCAGTTATTGAAGTCCTTTTTGCACTAGAAAGCAGTATTACTTTCACAGTGCAAGAACAATAAATGTGAAAAAACTTGAGGCTTTATACAAGGACAGCTATTTCAGAACACAAAGGATAACAACTGTATTAGTGTAAGTCATACTTACACTGATAGAGCTACTTCTGTGACAATTATCTTAAAAGTATAACCCAGTTTAATGATAAATTTTATGTAGAGATCATCCATGCATGCAAACTGCCTACTTCACCTTCATTTGCCTGAATAACACAAGATCCAGCTTTCCCTGTGCATATATAGTTCATTCCATTTTTTTACTTCAGTGTTATCTCGTGCGTTATATAGTTTGGAGAACCAGAGTTCTGAAAAATAAGACTTTTCAAAAAGTTGCTCTCAACTGCAAAACATCACACAGATGTAACATAGCACACGGTGTCGTAAGAACATCATGGCAAAACTGGAAGCTGAATACAGAATTTCCAAATCTCAGGGTAAATCCTGAACAGATGAACACCCTACTTTCCCCTCTTTCAAAAGCTGCATGTGGGGAAGGGGAAGAGGCTGAGACAATGAGGCTTTACAAAGCAAGAAAAATTACAAACAAACATGAAATAGATGATGCAAAGACTGCAGGACAAAGGGTTATGCCATTTGAAAGCCTCCACATATAAAACAATTTGCTCCTCAAAGGTTTTGCAGCCAGACCACACATAGATCCAGATGACTGGAAAAAAGAAACATCATTTTACAGGTGTCCTTCAGAGAGGCACAGGCACATAGGGAAGTGTAAAACGTGGAGTTCACATTTTTATTGGACATGATGTACTAAATTCTTGCTTTCCAAGCCAGGGTAAAGAACAGTGTGTGTGCATGAGTCATAAAAAAACTGAAAACCTAAGCAGCAGCACAAGCTTTCGGAAACAGCTTTGTTTACGTTATTGTCAGTAACCCACTAGCCTGAGTAAGAGTTGGTGCAAGTGTGTGTCATATGCTCACAAACGACATTAGAAATTAAATACAAAGGAAACTGCTTTCAGAAGATTAAAAGTAACTGTAACCAATACATTGTCTCTCTACTGTCCTGGGTCAGGTCTTAATTCTTTCCAAGTTTATTTTTTGACATTTCAAAATAGGAAAATAAGAACTTTTACTCTTTGTAGAAGTAATACAGTATTTTGGGAATATTTCAAAGAATGAGTTTACGATACTGACTACATGGAAAAAACCCAAAACCACCAAACCCCTAAGGAACCAGATTTTCTATTTAATCAGGCCTACTCATAGAAGTAAGACTACTCACATCTATATACACTTGCAGAATCAAAGCCCTGAAAAGTGACAAAACCCTCCAGAAGACATTACTAAGGCTGTCAGGCAAGTATTTTGTTGCACAACGATGCCATTCCATGTACTTATCTGCACGGTCTTGCTGATTCTTGCTTGAAAATAGATCTACTGAAGAAAATACTGGCTTGCTTTCCAGTTAACAGTGTAATAACGGACTCCTTGCGTGCAATACTTTTCCATGTAGCTTCAAAGTGCTTTTTTCAGTGTCCAATTTACCTTATTGCAAGTACCACTTGAAATCCAATTAGTGGAGGAAAGAAGGCATGTTCCAATGGTCTATTCTGAAATGATACCTACAAAGCAAGTGCCACCATGCTTCTCTGCAAAACTAATGTCATACAGAGTCACACTTCCCAACAGGCCTCAAAGCTTCACTTACGTATTCACATACACTAGTGGATTGTGTCCATGCAGAAGAAATGAAGACTGTTTCCTTGGGTAATGACAGAACAGTGAGTCAGACTTCAACCAGTCATCAGTCTTAGAGAATGCCTGTTATCTCTGGAAAGGTGACAGATTTTAATACTTTTCTCTCACTGATGAGATCTGGGTCATCACCAAATTTCACCTTTCCTCTAGAGACACTGACTACTGCCACTGTCATGTTTATCCCATATGGCATGAGCTCCAATCATAATAAAATATTTCTGTATTATAAATTGACAGAGCAATTGTTGAAGATACACTATCAGCTATAAATTACCTATAACTCCTTCAAATTTTTTTCAAGTAGTTTAAGTGTCAGATATTTGTACCTCACGGTGGTGCTATTTTCGCATCTTCTTTAAATAACAAGTTTCACTACTGTAGAAGTATTCTGTTTATGTTTCTCAGGGAAAATAAGAGACTCTTCTAGAGAAACACACACTTGAGTATATTGCAAGTGTTATCAAAAGCACGATCTACATTAAAAAAGCCCCAAAACAATGAAAATATTTGTTGCTCTTCTCATATCTTGCCATTGCATTTTTCAGCTGAAACAGGAGCGTGGCTGTCAGGCATAGCAAGCTCCACACAATTTATGTTGGAAATTTTCCCCGATGCTGGAAGGTTGGAGGAGAATGATTTCATTAATTCCAGCTTTTGGTTCAAACAGACACTCCAGAGAACAACATAAACATGACTGCTCATGACAAGTGTTGCTCCAACATCTCACATACATACATCAGCCCAAAGCTTGACTGGAACCTGCTCATCGAGTTCGTGATATAAACAGACTCCTGGAAATGTCATCACTTCCTTAATTATCTTTTCTTGGGGAAAGTAACTATAGACAAAGCAGTAATTTATAAATACTCCAAGGCATGTCAGATAGAAGCTCTGAGGAGGGAACTGGAGACCAAGAACATGAATCATAGTATATGAGCAAAATCAAAACACAGGCATCTGTCTGAAAGAAGGTGTGAACGCATGTGCACAGTGTGCTTACACACACGTGAGCGACAGAGGGGGAGGAAGAAGAGTCTGTCTAGTAAAGACCGTGGCAGCAGCAGCCCCGTTCCGTCTGCAATCCTGCAACAGCACATCAGTATACCTGCGTGCACTTGCAGTAGAGGAAAACAAGAGTCCAATTTTCAGCTTCCAAGAGGTCATTTTAAATAGCAGTCAGCAAAACAAAAAAATTTGAGCAATCAGAAAAGTCATTCTGACATCTTTCCTTTTGAACCCTTTAGCCTTCTGCGGTGGGCCTTGGCATGGCTTCAGACACCGTTCCACACAGCTCTCTGAAACTGAGAGCAGGTCTCACTTTCTGCGTACAGCAAACGGTCCCATTTCTAAAAACGGAAAATACCGAGGGTTTGCACAGCACTTTCCAAGTCATGAGAAGCCACTGCTGCCTCTTTAAGGTTAGACACACATCAAGCCATGCTCCTGCAGGACAGCAGGCTCTGCACAAACAGGCTCTTCTGGCCGACACATGACTTCCTCTGGCAGTTCTGGTGGGCAGAACTTGAAACGATTGCCAAATCCAATGACCAGCAAATCCTGAGCTGGCTGAAAACAACCCACAAAGACTGCAGTCCAGAGCAAACAAGATGAAAAAACCACATTAAAAAAGGCAGGATTTTATACAAGCGCAGATGCTTCAAAGTGCTAACAAAAAGAAGAGAGGGAAGAGGGTTGTGAGGGCTCTTTAAGAAATGGAGGCTAGGGTGGCTGTTGCTTTGGTTATTTTTTAAAAATATGGCAATGCAGTGTCCATCAATCAAGGCAATTAAGTCATCAGTGTCATTTTAGTGTATTAGCTGCATGGGAGTTGCAGCTTTCAGTAGACACAGCATCATCTGAGAAAGACACTGAACAATTAGAATTTCTGTGGAGCTTGCTGCCAGTATCTTTAAGGCTTTATAAGGTCTATTGTATGCTTCACTTCTGATTCAGCCCAGCGCTCCAGCAGCCCAGAGAGGGGTCTTGGACAGGGCTGTGGGGAAGGGAATAACAGCAGCCTGTGAAACCACCCTGGTGAGCCAGTGAAGCTACCACAGCCTGCCGCCAAGCTTTGGAAGATACCCAGAATCAAGAGATACATGTGATGAGGGACTACTGCTTTCCAAGCAACAAACACAGGGAGTTCCTGGAGTACGTCTGCCACAGCGTCGCTCACAACTTGACTCTGAGACCTCACTAGCACTGGTGGAAGCAGTAATTCATCTGGGCTTCTCATTCTAGATCTTCTGATGTGGGCCCCTTCCCTTGCTCTTACAAGTGGTATGCAAAACACTGAGAAGATAAAAAGCAAGAGTCAACCTTAAGCCTGACAAGAGAGGTTTGCAGGTGGCCAAACTCATTTTCCACTGCTACTCTGCAGGTCCTAGTTGGACTGATAACTTTGTCTCTGCATGACTTTGTGAGCCACAAATCATCAAGGAACAAGCACTAACAGGGTAACACTGATCCTGTTGATCCTGATGGGCTCAGCACAACATGAGAGCTGGCGTGCACATATGAGGTTGAAGCCAAACAAGAGTTGTGGAAAACTTGAGTATTACGCACTCACCCAGATCTAGAGATGGTATCTTAAAACATCCACAGTGGCCCACAAAAACGTGCAGTACAAAAGTAAATACCACTTCTTGGTAACATAGGACCAGGAAAGACCTACAGCCCCACTGAAACCCAGACAGCCAGGAAGCCTGTGTGAGCAAAGTGTAGTCTGCGTCACACCAAAACTGCAAAGTCAAACACCTTGCCAATGGTAAAAGTCCCTTCCCAAACTGCTCTGGTCTGTCAACTCCAATACCAAATGGCTGGCTATGGGACTTGGGCTGTGAGATCCCAAGTGACAAACACTAAAAGGTAAACTAAAAGATAAAGATCAACATCTGTTGACTCCTGAAGCTGGATGAGCTCAGCCCAGACTTTCACCAAACCTTTCCCACATTGTAATCTTTAGGGTTTACCTTCTCACATTTGGAACAAGATCCTTTGCCACCAAGTTACCACTCATCTCATCTGAAATCTTAACTCAGACTTCTCCATCTCCAGAAAGATTAAGCATCTCCAGCAACATAGCCATCTGCACCACTCCTCTCAAGCCATCTCACTACAGGTAGCTCCTTGTTCAAAACCTGTGTGTATACTTGCATTGCCACTTGCAAGTCTGCTGCCATAGTTAAATATCCATTACTGCTGCCAAGCAAAGGTTCAGAAAAGTGGAGAGGCAAAACCAGGAAAATACCCTAGCAGTGTTGAGAACCAGTCTGTACCTTGCAGAGGCACAGACAGGGTGCTTTGTTTTATCTTTCAAAGTTTCCTTCTAGAGCAGCAACTATTTTTCTTCAAAACAAAGGCCTCTGACCCACCACAAGTACCAAACGTACCCATGTGCGGGAGTGTAGGCTTCCCATTGTACCACAGTAAATGAGAAGGCAGATGCAATGCAGCCTGGCAAACCAAGAACACGTCCTTTACTTCCCAGCCTAAATTCTGCACTACATATTCTGTTCAGCTCACCAGAAATATCAAATTTGTACGGCCAAGTGATCTGGCAGTGCACAGATCTAATATTAATGGCAGTGAAGACTGCAGTCTTACTCAAAAGGTTAATCTCACAGAAGTAACTCTTTATTCTTGAGCCTTTTATTTTAGTATGAGTTTAGGACTGCATAGGATAATAATCCAATTACTTTAATTTGGATGATTAAGCTCATGGTGCAGAGTGCTTCAAAAATTCAAACTTATAGAATCATAGAATGGTTTGGGTTGGAAGGTACCTCAAAGATCATCCAGTTCCAACCCCCCTGCCATGGGCAGGGACACCCTCCACTAGACCAGGTTGCCCAAAGCCCCATCCAGCCTGGCCTTAAACACTTCCAGGGAGGGGGCGTCCACAGCTTCTCTGGGCAACCTGTTGCAGTGCCTCACCAACCTCACAGTAAAGAATTTCTTTCTAACATCTAACCTAAATCTATCCTCCTTTAGCTTAAACCCGTTACCCCTTGTCCTGTCACTACACTTCCTGAAAAACAGTCCCTCTCCAGCTTTCCTGTAGGCCCCTTCAGGTACTGGAAGGCCGCAGTTAGATCTCCCCAAAGCCTTCTCTTCTCCACTCTCTCAGCCTGTCCTCACAGGAGAGGTGCTCCAGCCCCCTGATCAGCTTCGTGGCCTCTGGAAGGCCTCTCCACCGACCTGCCTGCCTTCTCAGTGTTAGAGCAGCTGGTCAAGCTGACCCTGAGAGCTCAGCACTAAAACATATGGTGGAAAAAGAAGCTGACCTTATTTTCCACTGCATCTGAGATCCTCAAGTCTCAGAAAACAACCTAAGTTGACATTTGATTTGTACTATGTGGAGACTTATTTTAACAAATGCACTTTTAGAGAAAGAAATAAACAAAATGGAATCAAATAAATGACTAGGTAACAAAAACTTCACTAACTCCAGCCGTCAAAATAACAAACCTTGAATTCCCTTCCTGCCGGCTGTCAGCACAAGCTCCCCAGGCCCCTCTGACCATGGCTCTGGTGCAGCAGGTCAGCATGTTTAAACCCTGCCCAGAAAGTGGTCCCTTTATCACAGCTGAATCTCAAGGCCTTCCCAAATCTCTGGATGCCACAGCATGAAACAAAGCATTCTTCCCAGATATAACCTTGGGTAAGGCTGTTGTGGCGTTAAACTTCTGAAAATAATTAAAATGAACACACTGGGAAACACAGTAAATACATAGAAAAATAGGCAAAATGAACAAGGTTTTCATCACCCTCATTGTTCAGATACTCATAGTCCTAAAACACAAAAACATTGTGACACAGAAGAATTATCCTGAATTCAGGATGCACTGCAAAGATCAGGATGTAGAAATAAATTATCAAGTGACTGTTTCAGAGTCTTTTCCTGTCGTCCCGTCCCCCCCCCTTTTTTTTTTCACAACTTAGAGATCTCTTCAGAAAGCACTTAAATAGTGGACTTCAATAATTTCACTCATCATTTTATGACTTTTAAGTGGGTTGCTCAGGAACCTGAGATACATCACTAGTAAGTACCTGGCTAGTATAATTACAGGAACTAAAACATTTTAATACGAGGTTTGCTCTCAAAGGAAATTTTTATTATGAAATCGTTGCCAAGTAACATGGATTAAACAGTGGGGAAAAGGCCTGTCGAATTATTACAGCCTTAGTAGTGTTACTCAAAATTATAAAAATAAGGTCGAGTCCTTGATTTTCCTGCCTTCATTTCACGTAACACATGTTAAACATCTGTATCAGGCACAACATCTTAAAGCTATTGACGATGAGGATGTCAACGAAAACAATAGTGAATCCATTGCCAGGAACCCTGATTCCATGTATTCATATGTATTCAATCTTAAGTATTCACATGAGATTAATTTTACATTCCCCCCTTTAGCTATTTCAATTGTGGCTGCATGCCTGAAGCAGCTCAGGGAAATTCAACTGACAGGTATAATAAAAGAATTCTCCATTAATCTAGGACTTGATAATATACCTATCTAAAGGAGTGACTTTCATTTTAAAATAATTTTTAATGTGTTCTATACACATTTTTCTGGTGCAAATCTCTAGAGTTTCCAAGTGCCTCCTCAAACAACAATTCTTTCTCAGAACAAGCAGCTCCATGAGAAAGCAACTATCTCCTTTCTAAAAACTGGGAAACTGAAGCAGTGAAGATACCCAAAGCCAAAGAGAAAGTTATTGTAAGAGTTCAGTAGTTCCTGGCTTTCAGCTGAGACCCAGATCAGTACAGAAATGCACACATGCACTCACTTCCCCAGGAATATTGGACCAAATAAAACAAACAAAAAGGGCTTGCATTTTTCTTGCCAAGTTCAATATAAACACTTGTGGCTATTACATGCACCCGTATTCTATTTCCTATGATAAAGCATGGCCAATACGAATTGTGATAAAAGACCTTTCAAAGACACACTTGAAAAAGATTGGAGCTTTCAGGGTTCTTACTTGAAGAAAGTGTCTTCACAGTCTCAACAAATGAGATGTCACCCCAACAGGGATTAACAAAGTATAACATGAACAACTTCCTTGAAGATCACAGATACGATTACAGCATTTCACGAGACGACCTTTTATTTACCAGATTTTCAGTCTTAACTGGGAAGCGCTAAGTTACTGACATAGTTTTGCAGTTTGTTCAGAATACATAATCCTATACGTTTCCAGTCCACCTATAGATTTTTTTCAGTTTACAGGGAAGAAAAATCACCCACACCTTACTAAGCTTTACAGAAAAGCCTGCATGTGTTGCAGGAGGAACACATGCCCCTGCCATGCCCTCCCCTCCTATGTTTAAATTTGCAAAAGCTTGTTGTCTGTATATTCTACACAAGTGTCAAAGTGAGTTAAATTAGTGCATACATGTATGCTGCGTATTTATGAGAACCAGGATAACTGCACAAGTATGTTTAATACATGAGCGCTCCAAGGAATTTGCTAGGGGAAGTTTACACTCCTCCCAGCAAGTAAGGAATGTGTAATTTAGCAGCATCTAGCACAGGGCAGGTTAAAAACAAAACAAAACCCGACCTTCTCCCCCAAAGCAAGCCCTCACTTAAAGATTTTCAGATCTTGCATTCCATATTATCAGAACTTCAGCCAACCTCTGAACGAATGCCTGATTTATTTTAAACATGCTCTCGATGCTGCTGAATCTAACTAGTGTACTGTCAAACAAAAATACTGTTTTTATTCTGGAGTATACTGGAAATGCTGTATGACAAACACATCTCTACCTTTGCTATCAGCATTTGCAGGCAACAGGAAACACCTCAGCTGGTAAATCAAACTAATGTAGCTTGAGGTGATGGGTACATTCTACTTTAAGACAAAAGGCCACTTGGAGTTGGTTTCTACAATAATGGAAAAGATAACATTCGCTCTGCTTTGTTTTTGAAGTCTGATCCTATAAGTAAAATCCAATCTTTCCAAGTTGTTTACACTCTTTTGCTCGGCACTGTCGCCAGCAAGCCTTGCTCCAGCTTCCTGTGCGTTTTTAGAGCAGCCATCTCCAAGGGCTGTGACTGGAAACTGGTTGGGAGATGGCAGAAGGAGGCTAAGGGCTACAAATTGTGAATTATGTTCTGTGCCCTACACTTCGGTATACTGCAGAAGTACACAGAAAAGGCAGCTTAGGGCAAACTGCTTTCTTACCATAAGCACGTTAGGAGGCACAAGCCGCCTCTTTCTGCTAGACAGCAACTATCTTTATTCAAAACCAAATATTTAAATCTTCTATCATTCTGTCAAGATGATTAGACAGTAGTGGCACAGCCTGCAGCTTTGTGCACGCCTGACTCCAGCTCGTGCTGTGTGTGCACACAACTGCAGAAACCGCAGTTACACAAGTAGTATCAGGAGCATTCAACCAGAGGGAAATTCGGTTTTATGCAAATGTCTGCTTTGCAGCTGATTCATTCTGGTCCCTGGGGAGGTACAAGCTCCAGCTGTAGCCTGCTTCATCCCATCCCCGGGCACCCTTTAGTAACTGAGAAGTAAAAAGTTCCCACTATACCACATCCCCACAGCGAGGGCACTCTTCTGCCTGTCTCCAACAAAATTTGTCATTACCTTGTGAGATCTACCTGTCACACCAAATTTGTCTGTGACTTGCCAATGGATTTAAAGTTCCTGGGTGATGAGAAAGGCACTGACAAACACATAGCAGAATCACATAAGGCTGTTTAGTTTTCCTAAGAAGCTATGTTACCAAAAAAGAAAAAAAGATTCTAACTACAATTTGATTTTCATGCCCAGAGAACTGATTGTACCTACATTTTTTTCAGGCATTCACAGTGCACTCAGACTGATAACCCAGTGCCTTGCAAACTAAGAAGGGCTTTAAAAAAAAAAAAAANATTCCCAGCCTCCCCTCCCCCCAAGAAAGTGTAATTTTTTTATTCATTTCATGACAGTTGAACTGAAGAAGGCTTGACATTTTTGATTAAGGGCAGCCAATGAGATGGCTACTGAAAAAATAGTAAATAACTTTTTCATCATACACTAGACATTTCAGACAGTGTATATACTGAAAATGAACACAACAGCTGAAGTTTCATGGATGCACACAATACACATTGAGCTGAACACACCACAAACCCAACAAGGCTGCTATTGAAGTCAGTGGAAAGACTTTCACTATGGCCAAGAGTATCTGCCTTTATTTAAATCACTATAAAAGACTCCACTTAAAAGTTCTTTTAGCACAGATTTAGACCCTCTTTTTCTAAGCTTCCGCCTGCTGGATCATCATCTTTGTTCTTTCATTACAAATTCTGCTAATTGTGCACATGCATGTTGCTCTCCCAGGACGCAGCATTAAGGATTTGTGTGTATAATACTGTAAGAACACAAACCAAAAAGCTCAGCTGTCATGGCACGCAATGTTTGTTTTTCACATCGGCACTCTGTTTTGATGTGTTCTGAGAGTAAACAACAGTACTGCACAACTTAACATCAAAAATTTTCTTGTGCTGTTGCTTTCAGAGCAGCTGAAGTTCTTGCCAGTCCCTCTGAGTGCAACATATATAAATAAGTAATTGAACTGTACTTAAGAACTACCATAGTCAGCAACACTTGCTTTCTGTACAGCAGTCCCCCCTCAGTGAAGCATTAAGGATGTATTACAGGGGTAAAAGAATCTGAACTTAAATATTTGTTTATAGTGGTCATGGCAGGGCTCCAAAGGTATTCATGTTAATTTACAACACATTTAGGTAAACGATCTGCCTTTGAAGACAGCCAATTCTGTAAAGGCCTCTTGTAGATCTAAATCTGTTTCTTATTTCCTTTGCCCACCCCGCCATCTTTTTTAAGTATACTTCGTGGTTGTGAAAGGTGATGGAGAGAGTGGCTGGGTATGGAGGCGGTTTACTCACATGACACGCAAAGCATAGGTGGACAGTATCCATGCAAACTGCACGTGCTTCTTTGTAGTCTTTCTGGTCACAATTCAGAAATTACTTTATTTAGCAAATTAATGTAGAACAATCCTATTTGTAAGCACGCTTGTAGCCAGGGATCTGGATGAAAAGTAATTTCCCCTTTACCTCTCTTTCATGGTGGCCAAGTCCCTCCTCGGGATTTCTGAGATTGAGGACGTGCACCTCTTGTGGCAGGCCTGTCGTGCCTCGGCTTGCGCAGCCTGATAAGACTGTAAAACTCTCCAGTAAGGCATGGACTGGGTGTGAATTGTTAACGGGCGACAAGACACATTCACTCCTAGGCACAGGACCTGCAGAGGAAGACATAGATGCACATCATTTGGAGAAAAAAAGCCATACATAGATTACACCTGTCAAATAACGATCATCCTCTTCGTCACAAAACCCATGGGAACACAAGCAGAGGCTTCACGTTCGTTATCCACAAAATAAAAGGGCAGTGGAAATAAATGTCTTCAAGTTCTCCTGAATACGCTAACTCATTGGTTCAATTCCTCTCTGAAAGCCTACATTTAAAGTACAGATCCCAAAATTGAAGGTAGTCTTGTCTTTGCCAGGGAGGAAACCAACAATAAAAGAGAAAAAAGGAAAAAAAAAAAAAAAAAAAAAAACAAAGCACTGATAGTGGTAGGAGGAATTGGTTCATCTTAGATGTGAATTATTTGTTTATGTCAAACATTGTTATCTCCAAACATTGAAAAATGCAATCATGTATATATAACAATGAAAAGTTAATCTCTAGTATAAAGTAATTACATCAGGAAGGATTTGGGCGAGTTGCATTTGTTGCTTTTGAAGCAGCACTGATTTATAGTGAACGTTATTCAAATACATTGTACAAAACAGCAGGCATCTGTCACATGATAAAATGAAATGTTTGTTTACTGAGTCTATTTTGTGTCTGACAGCAATTATCTATACTGATAACAGATATCTAGTCCAAAACAGAGTGTACGCCCTTTCAAATAATCACCACAGCATGATGTAGTGCCATACTCTTATATAGTACGTGAGACAGTGTGATGGGATATAGCAAGATAGCACAAGAGCTGAAACATACGGAGTAGTTTACATTTAAACTATATCTCAGGAAACTAAAGCAAGACAAATATTTATGAAAAGCAGCCCTGCTTTTCCAAAATGGCTCAAACCCACCCCTGACAGTAACAGATACAGTATGTTTTTGATTCAGAAGGTCACAGGAGAACATCAATTCACTTAACCCCTAATTCGCACCAAAGTCACTCAGATAAGAATTAGACTCACATGAACCAGTCAGTTCAGAGGCTGCAAGGCAAGAAAGAAATATAAGCTAGAAGCATGATTTTTTTTTTTTTTTTCCCCCAGATCGTGTACATCTGCACTGGAAGTAAAATGCTTCTTTCAAAAAAAGTTCAAAAATCAGAGAAAATCCCCAACTAATCAAATGGCAGAGCTCTGTCTGGTTTTGTGAAGTCTACATCCAGCTACTGTAGCACTAGAGTGCTACATGGGTGTACACGTATGTTTAATTATATTAGCACTGACTGACACTTTGCTGGTTAAAAAGACAGTTCCCTCAAGATACAGTTAGCAGCTGGCCATTTAGAAGTCAGGGAGTCCATCTTGAAACAGACTTTATCTGGAAAAAGCAAAGCCCCTGAGCCCAGGGAGATTTCCGCAGTGCCTCGGGCCGTGCGTGCCTTGTCCTGCCAAAGGGGCCGGTCCTGAAACCCACCAGTGCATAGTACATATCCTGCCAGCTCCCACAGAACAGGAATATTTGTTAAAGGCAATGCTCAAGGCATAAATTACGCATGCCTGTGCTCAGGGTACAGAGGATAAACAAACTTCTGCTTTCTATATGAAGAACTCAGTGGTAGCACTGACCACCAGCTTGGGGGATTTGAGGTTTATTTGTTTTTTTAATTCCTTTTTAAGAATATGCATACGAAATGGGACCAGTCCAAGCAATGATACCCAGTCTAAAAAAAATAAATAAAAATGTAAAAAGTTCCCCTTTGTAATGGTTGAAGATATATTTAGAATTTGTAACAATAATATACACTAGCAGAGACACCTCATTTTCCTGACGCACAAGTGCAGACCAGAGAACCTACTAACCAATTAGCCCAGTCACCGATGTGTCAGTCCGGCAGCAGACTGTGTTACACAACCTGCACAAAAGATTTGTAAACTCCGCACGCATTTCTTAGGCTGGGAACAAAATGAGAGCCAAAGAGAGCTTGTTCATTGAATTGTTTCTCTTGCAGATGAGAATGGAATTGATATTTGTTAAGATGCCTCTATCATAACACACACACATATGAAGAAAAAGGTGCAAGGCTCAGAACAAAATGGAAATAGAGTTGGTGACAAAAACGTGCATTTTCCTTAGCAAAGGTTCAGGAGAAAGGCCAGTACTACTCTCTCAGCAACGGATTCCCTTGTGACCACCTATTTCCATGCAGTACATCTACCAGTCTTCCCCTCCAGCTGGTCCTTATTCTGTACAAACTTGCCACAGTAGAGGAGAAGACATCTGGATTTTCCCCTCACTTCCTACAGGGATTCAGTCCACACAAAGATAGCAACTGGCACATTCAGGCTGCCTGTAACTGCCTCCCTCGCTGGCACCCCAACTGGGCATTAAGGAGGCCCTTCTTTCTGCAAGGCCTCCCGTTCCGCTCAACGTGCAAGATGGAAACACTCCCGGAGGGAGCAGAAGTTCACATTCTGGATAACTGTGCGCGGCTGAGCTTATCTGCACAGCGAAGGGCGGACAGAGGCATGCCCGCTTCGCCTGCGCTCTGTCCCGGCTGGATGTGGGCCAGATTTCCTGCAGAAACCCCGTCACCCTGCTGGCAGCGAGCCCACGTGGCTGTACCAGTCTTAAGCAGGGCTTACTGGTGTAGGCCTGCTCTTAGACCAGTACAGCCGCATGGCGCCTGGATGCGCGCTGGCCCGTGCCCCACCAGCCTGGGGCATGCCGCTTCTGTCAGCTCTGTTTTGAAGGAAGGGGTGCACAGAGTTGCTCTGAGTCGCTCAGTATAAAAAAAACAAAACAAACAAACAATGCTTTTGGGGAATTACTGCATCTGGTAGAATTGCTTTCAGACCAGCCTCAGGAGTGACTAAGATACCCTTGAAATCTGAACTGAAGATCAGAGTATCCACTGGAGCTGGCTCCACTGCATTCAGACCACGTATGCTGTAAGACTGCCCACATGCAAGGAGTAACGGTGGGTAGGTAACAGAGGGGTTACTCCAGATGTTGCATCTTTGCCGAGTTTTGCAGAGGTGCCAGTGTAGCTATGGCCCAGGCCCATACTACCCTTCTAGGAACTCAAGACTCTCATGACCATTAGTTCTCAAATGTGCTGGCAGTACCAAGCAGCAATCTTCATGCGCTGAAATTTGCCTGTTTGCCCAACCACTCCACTGGGTGTAGTGCCATGCCCAGGATACACTTGCATGCCTGGAGCTAGTGCCAAACAAAAGGAAAACTTCTTTCTAGATCACAAAGTCCACTGATGCCCAGCCTGTATATGGCACAGGACAGTTCTTTCTGCCACCTTCCCTCCATTTATGCTGTATTTTTGTCTATTCTTATGCCGCACACACCCCAACGCTGCCTGAGCTATTTGCTAAACATTCATTAACAACATTTCTTTCCAGCACTTCCTACTGCACCTGCAGACCTGTCCCAGTGAAGACAGGTAGGTGCCACTCCGAGGCACTGGCACTCCAGTGGGAGCAGCAGAAGCTCCCCTCTTCCCAAATTAGCTGCTCTCACTCTTCTTGGCTCCCTCACAGACCCCTCCTGCTTATCTTCCTTCCCTCCTGCCATCTTCCTCGGACTAGAAAGCTAGTTACTTCTCCTAGGTAGTTTAAATCCTACAAAGTGCATATTTACCACTGAAAAAACAAACAGAAAGGCCTTTCTATGACACTACTAATCTGATTGTTTATCACCTCTGCACCGCCTGCCTGTATTTGAAAGCCAACATGAAGCCACAGGCTCATCTTGCCTGGGCTTTACTGTTCTGCTGCTCTGCCCCGCGCAGACACCAGGATCGGGCTCTGGCAGCTTCCCGGTCCAGCCCCACACCCCGTTCCTGCCCCTCACCTGCATCGGTGACACCGACAGCCTAGCAAAATTCACTATTGTCACTGCTTAAGGGCCAGTTCATCCCATTAACGCATCAAGATTGCCTCATCTGCTCCAAACGTGTACAGATACTGTCTTGCATCTCATCCCTATCAAACTGGCACTTAAAGAGTCAAAAGTATCTTCCTGTTCATATACCCTAGTGCAGCTACAAGCCTTTAGTAAGCATGCATGCATGGCCATCTTCAGGCTTTTAATTTTGGACCATGTATCCATTCAACCTTGTTAGCAAATCCTGGCTCTTACCACATTCAAATTTTAGTTGCTTAATGCCTGCAAAGCCTTTTGAAGATGGAAAGCTGGTTAGGCAGTTTTATAAGAACTGCTTATTACGGATGTGTTTTACAATGGCAAATGTTTAGTGAATTTGGAATTCTAGAGAATTGTTTAGTACTGAATTATTTTCCACTTCCCATTAATAAGAATAGAATATTTTAAAGGAAATCTTAACACAGACCCAACCTTTTTTGATACTAACATGTGGAACATATTCAATACAATTTCAACATTCTTGTTTCCCATATCATCCATGCTACTAATGAGTAACACGTGTTCTTGCTGTAGGAAAGCAGCAGAAATGGGAGTACAACACTAAGGGGGATAATACAACAACCCAAGACCAACTCATAATTATGATGGATTTTATTCAAGTAGTAAAGACTAATATACTTTCTGTTGTATTTCCATGGAGATTTCTACAGTGTTGTCAGCTGAAAAGTGTGACCAGCTCCTGCAAATTGCGTGAATCTGTGCTGGGGGCTCCACAGCACGTTATCATGGTTCCCATACACCACGCCAGAGGATACAAGCCACACCAATGGGATATAACACTCCTTTGAAAAAGGACAGATTTATTCTAATTGATTTTTGAATGAGGGAATGGCACAAATCTAGGCATTATACATAAAGACAAAAACTCAAAATCTAGACTTGAGGAACACCAGGGATCTCTGTGCTGTCAGGTACAAAGTAATATAAATTACTGCGGATCCTGCTAGAATTCATCACTTCATACACTAAAAAGCAAGCCTTAGAGGATGCTAACTATCCAAGCAGAGATTTCAGCATGCCCAAATGACAGACTTTCACAAAAGTTCTTTTGGAAAAGGTTAATTTAAAGGCAGTTTTTTTACATCAGCTAGTCACAATGACAACTGCAACAAGATGTAAGAAAAGAGAATGGATCCTGAAACCTACTTTTGAATGACAACAGGGTTCTGTAAAACCAAGAGGGGGGAAAGCCACTTTCTCTTGAACTGAAAAGCTTAAGATTCACTGTGGAGCACTTAACCAGACTTAGTAACAGCTTCTTCCTACAACCTGCATCATTCATTTCTAAAGATACAAGTGCATGGGCGAAGGGTCACTGTTCCACCTGGAGCAATTGTTGCCACCTACACAACCTTCTTCCTATAAAGGGTTTCTCACTGAGGGAAGATTTAAACCAAAAAATTATACTCAAGGATTGAGGCAAATAAGAATCTACAGAGAGAAGCGATGCCTGTCACTCAAAAGAGAAAATATGTCATTACTACTTACTTAGTATGGGTGGCTCTGTAACAACAACTACTAAATTTCTTCCTGTGTACTCCTCCACAGATGTCCACATGAGAAGCCAAATTCCTGGCGAGTCAAATGGTGTAGAGGATAAATGGACAACCTCCACCATTAATACAAAGAGCAGCTTTTACTACAGATGGCCGATATCAATGAATTTTAGAGCAGCTTCTACTTTAGCAGAAGAAACAGCAAACCCCTCGTGAACTGCAACCGAAGCAGGGCTGAAATTGAGTAAATGTTCATTAAAGCCCTTGAATGCATTTTAAAGCTTTGGCAGAAATGGACAGAAAGTGCAAAAAAGTTCATGAGAAAACAATATGCACAGAAAATCATGTTGGGGCAGATGAAAAAACAGGAGACAGAAGCATTGTACTGAAAACACAAACATAACATAGCTGTTGTACACAGGGCTGGGTAAGCTTCCCTGCGTATCCTTAATTTTCAGGGAGTTCTTTTACCACCACATCCAGCACAGGCTTCTTGTCAGCAAGAAAAGAGTATTTTTCATGGTGGAACTACTTTTGACTAAACTACCATGGAGGAAGGGGGGGCAGTTTAAAATTACAGGGGAAAAGATTCATGGACATGGACTGATTTTGGGCTACTTTGAAAAAACAAACCAAACCCTCAAAATCTCAGACCCCACATGTATCTATTTGAAACGAGGGAGCTATAAAACTTAAACTGAGAAGACAAAAAAAAAATATCCCCAAGAAACATTCAGTACAGATGGCAAGATTTGGTTGTAGAAGGAGTTAAAACATAGAAGCTGTGCTAACTAAAAACATGTGCTTATGCAAAAAGACAGCAGAGGTTCCAGTGCTCAAAGCCCACTAATCTTCAGCAGCCCCACTTCATGACACCATCCCTGCTCCTTCCCCCTTTCTCCAAGGACAAAACCCTATCCTCTGGAACGGTGCATTAACCAACATACTTTACCTTTACACTGGTTTCTACTGTTAATGCTATGTGCAATCAGACCCTTGCTTTATGTGCTCTCAATCCCCAACTGTCAACTATCCCCTGCACAGATCTCACATTTTTTTTCCATGTGGGAAAAAATTCAAATTACATTTTGAAAGCAGAAATGCTTTCTTCCACTTTCTTAAAAATAAGCTCCTATTAATGTTTTTTCTCACCAGGATGTAAAATTGATGCAAGTTCAATTGGAAGTGTTAACCGCCAAATAAAACTTGACTTCTGTAGCAATGTACTGCTACTTAGAAATGATGAATTATATCTAAACTATCCATTTTATGAAAAAAAGGAAATGACAAAGTCAAATTGATTTATTACACAGCAAAACTCATTTCAATACCTGAGCAAGCAAGGCAAAGCTAGGCAATGTCAATCAGTCAGTATCTTGTTTAACAAAAGGAACTCTAGCTGTCTTGTTTATACACCTATTAAGTTAATTAAACAGAAAAGGCAATGAATGAAAAACTTGTTTGGTTTAACATCTGCTGAGCACAATTTTAAGACATTGCTATGCATGAGGCATAAACATAGAAAACAAACATCTGTACCTGGAAAACAAAGAAGTCTTTCAAAGCAGATGTACTGCACCACAGAGCTACATTTTACATAACCTCTGCTGTACTTTCTGACCAGAAGGACTGTCAGAGCTCTACCTTCTCTCGAGGTTTGCAACAAAACGCCGCTTACAGGAACTGTTCTCTAGTGTTTTTCCATGCCTAAATGTGCACACTCATCCATACTCGCTCTCTCTACCCCCGTCCCTTCTCCCAAGCAAGTATTTGGAAAACACTCCACTAACATAAGAGCATCTTTTTAATCTGTGTAAACAGAACAGCATGAATGTGTTGACTTTCATTTAAATAAACCCCAAAAGCACAACTTCTGTTTTCCATGCTAAAGAACTGAAAACAAAGTAGTCCACCAATGTTTCAGAAAGGGTTGCTAAGTTTTTCCAGTTGTTATCCTCACGTAGTAGAAAACAGACATGTTTCCAGCAATTGGTCTAAAATTCAAGTGGAGATGATCCTCTTGCATACATCTCAGGTCCTATGGAGCACCTACCCTTTGTTAAACAGCAGCCAGCATTACTTGGACTGAGGGCTTCACCCCCAGACATAGCTGTATTTCAGAAATACCTGACTTCCATCACAAATCTGTATCAAGACTTAAAAGATACAGAATTATTTCAGATAACAAGCAGTACCTAAAATGCAAGTAATCATTGTGCCTTAACAGCCTTAATGGAAGAACCAAATGTAGCATTCCATTTTTATCACTGTTAATGGATGACGTTGTCTTCAGCACCGTGATTGTACAAAGAGGAAGAAATGAACAAACACAAACTATTTCTAATGTTCCTTGTTCATTATTCCAAACAACATTCAAACTTTTTGTTGTGAAAGTCTCTTTTCCCCAGAGATAGCCCATAAATTGTCTCAGATTTATCCCTCTCTACCATCGCAAGGATAGGAAGTTGCATGGAAACAATGAATGGAAGTGCACTTTTTATCAGACAACGGCAGGAAGCATTCTGCTTGGTTTACATGAGAGCTCTGTATTGGGGCCAAAAGGGAAAAAAAGCCTATAAAAATTAAATGCCTGCTTAGAGCAAAAATAACTAAAACAAGTTTCAAAACCATTGTATTTTTAATAAATCAGTATTGAAACTCCTCAAACTATCCTACCCACAACTACTGCTGTTACTGTATTCCTGAACATGAGTAAATTAAAGATGATAGAGAAGGAAATTCCAGAGTTCATAAAATCAGTTTCAGGAGGCAAAGAGAAAGAACCATACTTACTTTCACGATCAGCCACACAGGAATTCATGCATCACCAAAGAGCATGGACAAAAACACACGTGTAAACATAGATCAGGCCTCAGCAGTCTATGCTTATCTAAGAAAACAAGTCTTCTGAGTCTCTCTCAGAAGAATGTTACCTATTTAAACTGCAAATGTGTATTTCAATTCTCTGTATATTCACGGGTGCTCTTGAAAGTGCTGCTACAAGTTCAAATTATTTTTGAACCAACACAAGAAGTGTTGGTATCCCATCTCAGGCAGCATCAATAGGCACAGAGAAAGGTACCAAAACACCCAGTAATGGTATGGTTATGGAACATATTCACTAGATGGGGACCAGGGAGAGGATTTTTTTGTTTAGATGGATTTTGTTGTTGTTTTTCCTTTCTTGAAGTTTAGTTCAGAATGATTCAAAAATAAATAAAAAAATCCCACGGCAGTTTTTCTGAAACACAAGTAGTGGTCACATGCTTGATCCCCACTGACTTCCATTTGGAGCTACATACGCAGCCATCTTTGCCTGAAACTATTAGAGACTCAACAAACATTTCTAAGCAATTACGGTATTACAGACTTCTATAAACCATTAACAGATTTTCCTTTGATTCATAACTTTAGCATCATTTTTGATAGGTCATCCAAGCTCCAAAATAAAAGCATAGCCAAAGTTCTCCTCCTTAATCTCTTTTATTTGGGCCCAAATTGCTTTTCTTTATACATGCATAGACACATTGAACTTGCAGGGACTCTGTCTGTGTCTATTTTCTCTACGCACTCCTTTCCACAACTCTCCTGAACTTCCCCGTAATTTGTTTTCTTTTCTATCCAACCCTTATTATTCCATTAAACAGTTCCTACACAGTCCGCCCAGCTTCATCAGCACTTGTCATTCACTGCACCTATGTATGAAGGGCTGCTCTTTCAATATGTCTTGCTTTTATCTGTCAACTGGATTATTGGCAAGTCACTTTTTGGTCTTCAGAAAGGAAATAATGAATTCTGGATGTCGGTACATAAGGACATATGCACATCTGGAGAAAGAGAGAGGCACTTTCCTTTCAAAGATATTTTCTTTTTGACAGTCAGCGATGCAGAGTACCAGACGGCACAGCTTTCAGCTCAACAGCAACTTGCATGCAATCATCATCTGCTTGAACTTCACCACTACCCCTGGGGCACATGGGAGACTCTCCATTCATGTCCATCCCCTCTGAAGAAGAGGCTAGCAGTCGGCATCTCTAATCTTTGGCCAGTACTGAAGCACATGGGCCCTGCTTGCAACACCAGGTATTCAGTGAAAAGCAGAAGGAGAGGGGGTTTTGGTTTGGGGTCTGGATTCCCCCCCCCGCCCAGGTTTTGCCTGTCAGAAGCCCTTCTGTGCTGACACATAGGTGCTTCACTCAAGCATGAAACTTCATAAGCCTTCCCCTCCCTAATCTCAGCTAGCACGTCAGGAACATCACTTTATACTAAAAAAGGGAACATCATCTGCTCAGTGCCGAATGTCAGGAAGATCTGATAAACATGCCGCTAGCCGCAGAGTCGGAATGAGAGCAGTGGCTTTGAAACGCGTGATTTGCGTGCTGCCAGCCAGACCGGGACACGCTGGGGCTGCCTCTCCCACCTCCTCAGCTGCAAATAGGCTGAAAATACTCATCAGTGGACAGGCCCCTTTGTAAAATGAAGAAATGTTGCTCTGTTACTCAGGCTTCCAGTTGCAGCAGTTGGCAACTGCTTGCCTCAGTCCCATCAAATGCAGCAGACCTTAGAAGCAGCAAAAGCCAAAGGGAAGGGAATAGTCTTGGGGGAAGATGGCTCCATAGCTGAAAGAGTACAAGCCCTCTCCTAATTAAAAACAACAAGATTAAAAGTTCAATTGAAGGCTGAATTCCTGTAACTGACCCTTTAAGGATGAGTTCACTATCACTAACATCTCACTGCACAAACCTTGAAAACTGATCTGTGTCAAGTGCTTAAGCCAAATAAATCTTCCCTCCTCAAAACAGTTAAAGTTTCACTATTGTCTTGAAAAGTGTAAAAGAAATTATACAAAAAAAAAAAAGAAAAAAGGCAAAACCTACTGCACTCTTCCCCAGCCCCCACTCAGTTAATCAACTCTGCTCAGCCTCGGTGGCAGGATCAGCAAAGAAATCAATTCTGGAATATACCTTGCTACAGGCTTTCTCTTCAGACTTCTGAATTTTATTATCTGGTTTGCTTTTAACTAGGAAGGACCCTGTGCCCACAACTGTTCAATGTTCTGTGCCTAAAGGAGAGGAGGAAACACCAGGTCAGCCCCAGTGCTGAGGAATGCTTTAAAGTCCTTGCTCTGTCCTGAACTCAAGGATGGCATCCTCCTGGACAGGGGCACAGTGTCCACACTCCCCTGTTTGAAATATAAATAAAGCTAAATGCTGGCAAATGTTTTCCCAAGTTCATCAAGGTACCTCAGACAAGTTGGCTGGACCAGGCTGGTGCTGGAGATAGCTCAAGCCATAGCTGAATCTCCAACAAGGACTATGAACGTGACAGAGGTCCTAGAACTGTGGTCCACATATCACTGGTGGCTGAGCTGCTTGTACGTGGTTCATGTAACCACATTTTCAGTACACCAAACTCAGTCAAAAAGTCTGATAGATAAGGTGCATGGTTGTTCTTGCAACATTCTGAGGGTTGACTATGCATCTAGATATTGCCGCAGAAGACACAAAGACCCCACGCTTCTGAGTCATTATGAACAGAAATCAATCAGAATAGCTCTCAGTCAGCAGCCACAATTAAAAAAAAGTGTCACCAAGTAAACAAAGATAAAATATTTGGAAAGGTCTAGGCACATTTGGTGTTAAGCAACAGGACAGAAATCAGCACAATGTCTAGAAGGCCACAGGCAGCCCAAATACAGAGTGCATCCCACCTGCCACCAAGTTTTTCAATAATGTCACTTGAAATTTTATTACTTGAGTACCTTTCCCCCTGCTTTTTATTTAAACACAAAATGATCACCCAAAGTCACTCTTTATTCTGGCACAAAATTTCCCCTTGCTTTCATTTAAAGTAATAGTACACCAAAAATCAAAAAATACAGGAAAAACTTGGGGAGCAAAGGAAATACACACAGACACATTCCAGAATAATTTGAGCAGCTGACCTAACTCAGGCTTTTAGAAGCATTTATCCTCACTCTTTCTGTATACGCCAAATATTCCTCAAAATCTCTCCCAGGGTGACTTTTTTAAATAATAAAAAACCTTTATCATGTTAGTTTTCAAGCTCCTTGGTAAAGATATACATTATGTTATAGTTCCCATATAGACCTGATTATCTTAAGCTAAATAATATGCCTGTATAATATGTTAATACAGGCATCTGCCTATGTTTTACAAAGTGTCAAATGACATTGTAGAAGGCAACAAAAGTCTTCTAAAGTCCACATGCTAGGACCTTTAAAACATTATTTAAAATATTTATTACCAAATATTCAATTCCCTGCTGTGTGACAAGGTGAGCTACAAAATGACTTTAACCCTCAAGGCAAGCAAATGACTGCAGAAATAAAAAAGCAAGGCCTACGGGAACTTTCAGCTGCATTTTCTGTTTAAAACAGAAGCACCATTACAGCAGAGATACAAACTGTCTTTATCATGGTAGTAGGCATTACCCGTGCAGTTCACCATTGTGAGCTAATCCCCATAGGCATCATTTTTAAGTCATCTAAGCACAATTAGCATTGGCTGACTGTAGCCCTGATGGCTCATGTCGTTCAGCAAAACCATGAATATTCCTAAAGCCAGCAAGCAGCAAGGACTTGGCTTAGCATATTCAAAAGCACACCAAAAAATCCTTTCAAAGGACACCCCTCACACAATTTTAGTAGTGAAAAAAAATCAAGGAATTTAGTTTTTGCACATGGTGTACAATTACTCCCTCCTTTATATCTACTCTCAATTTGTACTTGAGATTCAAAAAACTCAGTCTAATAGAGTAGACCTCTAAGGTGGAGGAAAAAAAAAATATCAGAGGACAGCCACCGGAATAAATTCAACTGTTTGCAGAAACTCCAACACTGCTTCATGCCAGGGAGATGGGAGCCCTTAGGCCAGGGGATGGCGGAGACAGACGAGTGGGGACGTGCAGCAGATTGGCCACGCACTGGGGTGAAGCCCCACACCAAGGCAGCAGCTGGGCACTGTGACCTGGTGCCAGGACGGTACTCGTAGCTTGCTGGGCAGCTCCAGCCCAGGTGCAGGACAGCCAGCTGGGGGGTGACAAACGCTGTGCCCAGCACCTAGGGCATGTACGTGGGGTGCTGCGCCATCCACGTGGGACTGCAGGGATGGACTCAAATGAGCAAGTCTCTCATGGGCTGGCAGGTTTGGTGGACCTATACATAGACAGCTAATTCTACAAGCAGAGGATTGGAAAACCACTGAAACCTAACGCTGCAGGTTTACGAGACAGGATGAATCATCCAACATCTTAGCACAGCCAAAACTAATGTGTCTCATTCCCTCCACCTCTCTTCTTCCCACCAACCCTTCCCTGCTACCTTATGCCTGTTTTGATGCTCATCAAACCTGCCTTCCCCAGGAGCTGATTCAACTCACTAATGTGACAGGAAACTAACACAGCAATAAAGAGACTAAGCAGGTTTCTGTTGGTCTTTGGTGTACTGATTGGCAGGGAGAAAGGCTTGAGGAGCACCTAGGCTGGCTCCCACCAAGGGCAGTGGGGTAACCTGTGCCCCTGTCCCCACCGTGGGCAGCAGGGAGCCATCAGACTTGACTGCACTCATGAAACCACAGGCTGCATGTGAAAAGCCCTTTCTAGGAAAAGAGATGCTGCTGATTTTAGAAAATGTCTTTTAGAAAAGACATTTTCCTTCTAGTCCATGATCAGCACAAGAGTGACACAAACTACCACTTTCAAAAGCTCCTCATGTATTTTCACTTTGACTAAATTTTTCCACAATGGAGAACACAAATAATCACAACTTGGCAGCTGCTCTGATTACCAAAAAGGCTTCATACAATACTTCACTAAGTTCCATGTATATATGTGTGTAAATAAAGATATACACACACATTCTCCAAAGCTATTTGCCCTTTATGCTGACAAAAAATGCAGTGGAAATGAGAACAATCAATCACACTGAAGTCATATAAAGATATCTGTTGTACTTTTGAAGAGCAGGCAGAAGACTGCTGGTTTTGAACAAAAAAGCTCTTCCTGAAGCAATTTCATTTACTTTCCTCAGCATTACTAAAGTCACCATTTACAATGACAGGACATTGCAGTCATGACACAAGGTCTCTTAAAATTGCTTCCCTACCCAGCGTTCCCAGAAGCCCGCTATTAATACCTCGGATGGAAGGCAAGACTGGGGCTGCCTCCTTTTCAAGTGATACCCAAATCACATGTCAGCACACCCCTCCTCTGCATCGTCACTTTCTGCGTTAAGCTCCTGGATCAATGTGAAATGCTGTCTTGCCCTGCACTCACAAAACTTTTTCCAATATAAAAAGGAGCGACCATTTGTCAGCTAGTAATGCCAAAAAACCAGCCCACTGCAAACCCCTGAAAATTATGATTTGCAGTGTCCAATCTTTTCCTTCAAAAGCAGAAGGATTTTCATTGCAATTCAGGGTTCCCAATGGAAGACTCTGGGTGGCTACACAGCTATATAGCACCTGCATCCAGTATGTCCACGTACTGCAGCCATTTGTCCAGGACTTCCAAAGACCTGGAAGCAATTCCAGATCAGTAACGGTAGCTTTAACCAAACTCCTAGATCTCAAAGTCCTGAACAACCAACCACACTCTTATTATTCTGTCCAGAAGCAGCTTCCAGGCAGAAGAAGAAGACATGGTGAAAAAGAGCAGAGTAGACTACTTTCTAATAGTCTTGGGCAGCCTGCTGCAGCTGCACAACATCTAACTCAAGAGGCCAGCTACACTGGCAGATCGAAACAAATACAGATGAAGGCCCAAGTGGTCAAAAGTAGCTCAAAGTAGGATGAAAATGTTTTGTTTCGGGAATTGCATGTATTTCAATGTCTGCTTCCATTCTGCCCACCTGGCTAACGGGGTTATGCCAAAATGACCACCTGCTGCCAGGCACCTGTATTAAAGACATCAGCCTCTCCAGAACAGAAAGACAATCAGTCATACCCACCATACACAGAGCTGGGAACCAGAAAGTCTTAATCATCAACACAGAATCTGAATGACAAAATTCAAATCTCTTTCTATTACTGTTTTTATCATGGAGGATGACTTGATACAGTTTGTTGCCTCAAAGGAGGCGAAAGCTTTCTGTAGGAGGAAAATCACCTCTGATTTAGACCAGCTCTGAAACCATCTAATCATAAACAGCTGTACCTATGATCTTTATTTAAAAAAAAAAGTGCCTTTTTAGGGTTAAAAATAAACATCATCTCATCAATAACATCCAGAGGTTTGTTTGCTGGGCACAATATCGGTCCAGATCACGTGCATGTTTTTTCTCATCTTCTGCTGCTACTTCTATAAAACTGTCAATATTCAGACAATTAAATAAGTAGATCTGCTCTTCAAGCCAACTGCTTTTGGATAATAGCTATGAAAAGCAGAAACTGTCTTTGTTTTTTCCTCCTAAAACTGGAAGAAACTGAACTTTGTCCTCTTAATAAGGCTGACTCATCAGGATGAGTGGAATACAAGTGCAGAGGTCAAGTGGCCTAAGAAATCCCTGTTTTGAACCTCCACACAAAAAGGCCAACCAGAAGCAACAGAAACAATACCTGAACATTAACAAGCTCAGTGCTTACACCACATTCTGAAAACAGGCTCTGTTTAAAGTGTGATGTTACACATTAAACTCAGCTGTTAACCTAATACTCCTCCACTGGTCCACTGACCATTCCACCACAGCTCAACGTTGCCATCATCACAGTGAAATTATCTCGAAGCAAGATGACCTAACCCAGAAATGCCAGGTGTATCTATAAGCCTAGACAAATATTTTTCAGGGTATTTTCAAAAAGTTGAGGACCTGAGACTTTTGAATTGCTTGGACTCAGCAAAACAGATGTAGGTTTCCTAAACACATAACTATCATTTAAAGGGCAGCTTAGCATTTAAGATAAATGGTGTACACTAATGTGACTCCATGGCTGTATTTTCCCATTTTATAACCTGTTAACATTACTACCACTAAGTTATAGGGCAAAAGAAATTTAGCAGTTGAAAAAGTGAGCTTGTCCTTAGGCAAATAACTTGGTGGCTTTTAAATGAGACTTCAAATTACCCCTATTTACCTAACACAGCATGTTCAAAAAAACCCAAAAACCCCATATTGTTAAACACACTCGGTGGAAGAGAAAGCAACAGTGGCAGTATGTAATCATACAGCACATGGGCAGAGTGCTCCCGTACAGCGTGTGCCCCATACCCTGCCTGATCCTCCACTCCCCGGAACATACTAGTCCAGCCATAAAACACAATACCAGCCTAAATGGGAAATCACCCACAAAATCTACTGAAATCAAAATCTCAGAATTATTTAAGAAAAATTGGGACCGGAAAAATTATTTCGTATCAGTGGCCAGGAGAAGCAGGGCACAAAACCACATGCTCCCTCCTCTGCCAGGCGCTGCACCCTACCAGCTCCTTTCTGCTCGGCCTGGGGGACACAGAGGACTTGCCCAGCTGAACCCAGCCAAAGGTGAGGGCGAAGCCCTTACGCCTCCTCCTTCCTGCTCTCCCCCACATATCAGTGATATCCATGAACTGTACAAAACCAATGTGATAACAGAAATTATGCTTTATTTCCTGCAATTCTTCACAGTCTTTGCCTTCAGCTCTTTTCTACAGCTTCTCATTTCTCACTCAAGCTTCATATTTACTTCCTTAAGCCTCTACAACAGAAGTTAAATGACCACAAATTTATTGGTTGATATCATCATCATCTTGTACACCATGCTACGGATTCAAGAACACCTTTGCCAGTCCTTTCATACCTTTTTTTCGTGATAATCTCTTTGGGCAGGCATCAATTGGGCCTTAGCAAAAGGATATCCATTCTGCTTGACTTACAAGCATCCAAGCTCGGCTATTCCTATCTGTATAAACACTATGTGTCACTAGGTCATCACAACAGAAGTCCATGTTGCAGGAAGATAACAACTCTGACGTGTTTTAACACACAAGTGTTATCTTGTTTGACCAGATACTACCATGTGTCCAATCACAGTGTAAACCAGTTCCATGAACCTTGTATGAAGCCAGTTAGGGGGGTAGGGAGAAGAGGGGGAGATGATATGCACCAAAAATGTTTTCATAAAAAAACAGAAATGCCAGTCTTGAAAGACTGAAAGAGCTTTACCACCAAAAAGCTACCTAGTTCTTTAGGTGACAAATACATCTATGTTTTCAACAAATGTTGCTTTAATTAAATACTACCTATGTTTGTTGCTTGCTTTCCAATACCAAGTGATTTTCTTGGTAGACATCCTATAGCCATACTCTAGCCTTCAACTCAAGAAACTTTTGTCTTTTAAGGGCTATCCCTTCAACCTAAAACTGAATTTCAGGCTCTTCCTTATGCCTAGGCACAGCAGCATTTAGAAAGAAACCTATAAGCAGTGCTACAACATTAAAGAAAAGGGGTTTTTTTCTTAAATCAGAAATTATTTGCACGTTTAACTGCATTATACACTTACCAGTTTTTAAATTAAAAGCTAATTTGGGGATTGTGTAAGAATTTCAGTATTTTCCTCCCTTCTAAACTGTGAGATTCTGTAGTTCTGTTTTTCTTTTTTAAACAAGAAGCCTTGGTTTGGGGTAGTCTGCTTTGTTAAAATAAAGAAAGTCTAAAGGGCATTATCCACACAAACAGCTGAAGGTCACTACCCAACTGTGCTCATTATCTTATTATATAGCCTAATTCTGTAGTGTGCTTTCTTCCAGGATGTGATAATTAGCTTTGTGTTTCTTTGTTTTTAACAAAAACTTGGAGATACCGGAATCTTTTAAGGAAACGGTGAATCATTTTGGAACACTGTGTGCAATAAGAGTCAAAGTTACAACCCTTCCTAGATCTTACAGTTTCATGGCCTCCACTTCCCAAAGGAATCTGCTCTTGGATCGCTGCTTTTAGAAAAACAGCTCCAAAAGAATACGAGTACCAATAAACTGGAATTTTCTGGTGAGGAACATCTCAATATACACATTCAGAAAATGAAAATTCATTCTAAATAAGCCACAAAATCCACTGAGAGATCATGTGTTTTCCTTTCCATAGAGGATTCAAATCATTGTAATATACTTGCAGCTTAATCAAGTTAAGGCCAGCAAGTATGTATACTGTAACACAGCCAAGTCCTGAAATCATTACCTAAAGTCCAGCATACATACTGAACACTTTAGCAGCGCATACCGCCTTCAACTCCCATTGAAATCTGTAGATTCTGCTGGGTTTTTTATTATCTCAGAGTGTCAAGCTCTTAAGTCTTTAATCAGGCAAGAATCCAGATGAGGTCCCTGGGAGATTTGTCAGAGAAAGTACTAAATGGACAGTGAGAAAGGATGACTCTAAACAACTTGGGAACAGATCTTTATATGGACCAGAGAGGATGCATATTGTACGCCTGATTCATAGGGAGTAATTTAGCTCATGCAGATGGGAGCCACATGCAGAAAGATTTGGCTGTATATATCCTGTACTTGTGGCTCCTCTTCATTGAGGAGAGAGAGGCTCATCACTGGACAGGCATGATTTCCATTATCAAAAAATGTAGATTTTGACAGAATGAGTCCAGTAATGAAATTTTCAAAACTGTTAAAGTAACCAGAAAAGAATATAGATTCAGTTGTACAATAAAATACTAACAAGTACCCTTGAGGTTCTTCTCTGCCCTCCAGACCTCCACCAGAAATTAAACAAATCCCACACCAAAACAAAATCATTCTCAATGAACAAGTAAAATTGCTCACTTAAATATCTCTCAAAAGGCTGTCTGCAATATCAGCCAGAGCTCTTAAATGAATTACAACTAATGTCTCTCTCTCCATTTTCCTTGAGGTAAAGTTTTGTTTAAGAGGTTTTTTACTAAATGCTACCACTCACCCATCTTCTTTCATCTAGGAACCAACTAATGCCCTGCTTGTTGCACCCCTTCTTCCCTTCCAAGATACAAAAAGATTGTCTTCTCCCTGACTTCCTTCTGCTCATTCCTTCCCTTATTAAGGACGTGCCCTTTGTTTTATCCTACTGGATTTCTCCCCATGTAGTTCTGACAAGGGCATTTGAAGAAATGCAGAGATGTGGTTCTACAAGAGTTAACCAAGTCCACATTTTGTTAATGTACTGACCAGCTGCTTGTTAGCTGTAACCAAAAAGAGCGAGCACATTGGCAGTTAACTGTTAAATGCATTTTCAAAACTATTAATAAGTTGAAAACAATTCAAGCCCAGGACATGAGTACAGTGTATACTCCCAGGCGAGCATCAGATATAAAAGGAAAACTGAGATGGCCTCCATATGAAATCACAATGGCTCTTCTCCTCAAATAATCTTTTATTGACCTTTTTTTTTTTTAAAGGGAAGTTGGGGAAAGGAATTTTAACTCAGGAAATAAGTCATTTGTGCCCAATGCTAACATAGCCTTTATAAGGCATGTATCTTAGCATCACTGCTGCCTAGAAAAGTCTTAGAGAACCTCAAAGCCTATTCAGGTTTCACAAAAATACACAATGTTCACCAGCACATCTACAGTACTTCCCTTGCAAAGGCCCCACAGGTGCTGAAATCCATCTCCCTGTATGGCAAGGGTTCACCTCCCATTTAAAGGCTTGCCTGAAGAAGGCAAGAGTTCCCTTGACACCACAGACGGCAGGGACTCACCCAGGGAACCTGACTGCCAGCGATGGAGTACAATTCATTCTTTTCCAGTACACAAAAGCTATAGCTGCTCCTTGAACAATCCCACAAACGAGACTTCAGGTAAAAAAAAAAAAAAAAATGCAGGCAGATTCTGTAAAAACTAACCACAAAACATTAACTAGATGTAAAAGCCTGAGGACGTTCATGCTGCAAGGTCACAGAAGGTTTCTTGCCCCATGACTTAACTGGAAGCAGATACCTCAGAGAGCAGGACGGCTTTTCCCTTCCAACAAAAAGACAAACCAACAGCCCAGCCCTACATACGGGGTGAGCAGTGAGAAACCTTACAGTGAGACTTTCGAAGTGACTTGGCAACACTTAGAACAGCATAACTTTGTTTTCAAGAACAATCAGTAAGGGATAGCATTATTTAGAAAACAGTCACAATATCCTGGAACTTATTAGACGTAAAATAACTTTGTAGTGGAGTCAGCAGTCTGTGGGGCCTCATACACGCTTTGCAAGCTTTGAAACAGTCCCCCAGAAAAGGCATTAAATAAAATGAGTAATATCTCTTCCTGCTAAACATTAGAGGTACACGTAAAAGCTATCATTGAGTCAGCACTTGTTGGTGGCAGTTTGTACAGCAAAATCTGTTTTGCTGGAATTTGTAACAATTTGAAGGTGGCCACTGCTATGCATCTCACATACCTAGATATTTTTTTAATTATTGCTGTTATTTTTGTAGAAAAAAAATACCATTTAAACAACTCATTTCAATGTATCCATAATTAGGAGGTAACATCAGGTTTTGATTTTGGGGAAAAAAAACAAGAGCTAGGGACTGTCTTTCCCTGCTGACAGAAGTTGGATATTAAATAAATAGCATTTTAATACAATCAAAAAACAAGCAAAGAACCTAATACAGGGCTTGGTTAAGTCAATGTAAGTTGTTTGGGTTTGGTGGTTTGGGTTTTTTTTTTGGTTTTGGTTTGTTGTTTTTTTTTTTCATACTGTGTGGTAGGGTTTAGATAAGCTCAGATGTTTCAGGCTTTTACTTGCTAGCACTGTAGCATAATGCACTGAGTGTGAAGGGTTCCAGCTCAGAGTCCTGACAAGGACTGCTGCCTCTCATTTATTTAACAATTGTAATAGGAAAAGCATGCAAGTTTCAACATTGCGTTGTACAATGCTATGTTTCCTTGCCATAATGTATTGCATATCACTGTTGGAAACTCTGCTAAGTTGGCAAACCCTTCTTATGGGTACAGTTACATCAGTTACGAACAAAACAGCGTTTCTGTCAGCTTTTCATGTACTTTTGGGTAGGGAGGTGCAACTATGCCAGTAAAGCAAATCGTTTTGTTGCTGTATGCTCCAATTCTGACAGGACATGTTTTACTTGGTGGTTGATGTCTGACTGCGGCACCAGGTGAACCACAGATCAAGTTACTCAAAATACTTGAGCAATACTTCGATACTTTACTTCTGTAAGAGGAAATTCAGTTTTGACCTAGTACAAACATGAGTTGCTACTGCAAAAGAGGAGGCTCCACTACCCTGCCACCCACCTTCAAGGGTCCCTGTGTTTGCTCTAGCAATCATAAAGGTGCAGGGAAAACCAACCGCTCTTCAAGGACTCTCACATAAGCACACAGGAGCAAGGCTGAAACTTGTTCTTCCTATCAGCGGACCAGAGGTTAAACTTCCATTCCCTTTAATGAAGTTAACATCCATTATTTTATTAACATCTCATGAGATTTGTGGTAATTTACTGGCTGTAATGCAGAGCCAGTCTTAACGTTACACTGCAAGGGAAGTTACTTGGTTAAGCATAACCCTGACTGTATCCCTGCTTTAAAAAAGCCACCCGCTACTGATCAACTGAAGAGTGGTACCAACATTTTCTAATGGGATACAAACAACTGAACAAACACACGCACACCCGCTCCACGGTCAACACAGACCAGCTCATAAAAAACAGAGAGAAACAAGGTAGAGCAGCAGTTCAGCAGTCCCACTACTCTCAGGCTTACTACCAGTGCCACAAGCTTGGCTGGAAAAGAACAAAAAAATTCTTGAACACAAACGTCCCTTTCTCTGGATAACAAGGCTACAGTAACAAAATCAAATCTATTCAGAAATAAAGCACGGAAGCATACTCTCATTCACCAATTCCTTAACTTCCCTCAATGTAATAATTAGCAGTTTAGTTAACCACCTAGGACAGTCAACTGCAGTTTTCATTCACCATAAATGCAGAGAGACCCCATATATAACCCACAATACATTGTTAAGCCATTGTATGAAAACAATAGGTTTATATTAAAAACTTCCAATGTAACTGCACTGTTGTATTTAAACGTTCTTTGAGATTATCCAGGAGATTACAAGGATGGCTGTTCAAAAAGTCTGTGCCAGCAGCTTTGTGTGTATATTAGGAGCATTACAAAGGCATGCAATACTCATTAGTGAGATCATCCTAACTAAGAAAACAGACAATACCCATCTTGGATACAGACAGTTACAGTGAGGTATTAGACACAGAAGGAAGAATGTACCCCCAAGGAAAGAGGGGAGCAGAGAGCATCACACTCATGGCAGGGTCCCGCTGGAAGTGAGTAATAGCGCAAGTCCCTTATTGGCACGACAGCCCTCGCACAGCAGGTCCCCACTAAGGCTCTCTCTAGCTGTACCAGTCATGGCCTATTTAATAAAACAAGAAGTGGGTAGGCAGAAAAAGCAAACAAACCCATGTATCACAAACGGAGGAGGAATATAAAAAGATTTCAGAGCAGGACAACTGTATTGTCATCACCTCAGGACATGAAGCCTAGGATTAATTCAATTAAGGAAGAAGGAGCTGTGCTACACTGCTCTAAAATTCCTGCCATTAAACTGATCATATAACATTACATCTCTAGGACACGTCAGGATCAGACACCTACTGACTGGTTCAGAATGGGATTAAAGGGCAGAAGTTGTAGAGACGCTGCAGAGAGTTACAGTCTCAACATGAACGTTTTCCAGTTATGAGGGCATGTCGCCCGCAAAGCGGCAAACCGAATCTCCAGAGAAGCATTCCAGTAAGGGACCCCACCAGGGAGCACTGGGACACCAGCAAACAGGCTGGCACGGAGGAGCCACGGAGAAAAATCATATGCCTTCTACTGGAACAGAGCATCGCTGCTTTCAAAAATTTAATGAAAGCAACTGAACAAGGAGAAACCACAGGTATCAGAACTGAATCAACTTAATTAGTTTAATCAACTAAAACAAAAATGTTGATTGCTCTCATTAAATTAATCCAGTCCACTAGGCCAAAAAAGCATTGATTCATTGCTCAGAATTCCTCCCTAAATCCTGATTTCACTCTACTTTTTCTTTGAGCAATCTTGTCAAATCGTAGACAGATACATGAACGCTTGACTTATAAAACCATCTTAAGTGCATTATTTCTTCTCTGGAGAAAGAGAGAAGCTACATTCTAGAACTCCTCAAGGCAGGGGAAAAAAAAAAAAGAAGAAACAACAACAACAAAAAAGAGTTCTTTGTTAGCAATCCTTCCTTGAAATGTCTAAGACTTTTTTTTTTTTTTTTGCGCTGAATACTTTTGTGCAGTGCTTGTATGATGTTAAAACAAACAGAAGAATTAGCTGGTTAGGTTTTCTCTGCATACAGGAAGATTTTAACAACACCATTAAGCAGCTCAATATTCAGAACTGTTTCATTAGAATTCTTTTCTCCTGAATCATATCAATAAAGTTGAAGTTCAGTCTGGTATTCGTAAGAGCTGACTTACAGGCTTCTTGCTGCAAATGTACTTTTGAGATCCAGTTAAATGTTAGAGACTTAGAATTAAGTAACTTTAGTTTTTAAAATTATTTTATTCAAAATCAAACATCACAGTCTTAAGCATCATTGTACTTTGGGTATGAAATTGCTTACAAAAACTAGCTTTGCTAATTTAAAAAAAAGAGAATAGAGATTTCAAGAGAATTCACAAGCAACAGAACAGGATCTTTTTCAGGACTTTTATTTTTCTGCTACTGGCATGAAGCTCTCCTTATTCTGAGCTTTTTAGTTACAAGATTTTTTTTTTTCTTGTAGAAACTATTCCTAAAGTCAGTGAGCTGCCCTTTCAACAAGAGAGGCTGGAGAAGCATTTGCCTAGGTGTTACAGTTTAGACAATTGTAATCTTTTAAAAAAACCTCAGAGTCCTTCCTATGATGCATATTTTAGCTCCCTTGCTTCCATCTGTGACAATACACATTATCACAGAGATCAAACACTAGTGCTGGGAGAAGGAAAGTGAATACAGTGAACAATACGGCCAGGAGCACTATTTCAGCAAGAAAAACAACTACTGCTGGCCTAATTCCAAAAAGCAACCAAGACAAGTAATATGCAAGGTAATCTCTGAACAGTTTTCTTGTCAATCTTCTCAAATACCCATTACTTTTTCAGTCTGAAGGTGAAAATATCACATAGAACAATTAATTACTGCTTTGAATTCGCTAGTGCTATAAAACGAAATTTTGCCAGACTGATCTAACATTTCAAAGCAAAAAATAGAGAAAACTGGAAACTTTTACAAATTACATAGTTTAACAAATCCTCTCCAAAGATGAAGTCTGCCCTAATGCAAGAAACTGAAGCCAGATATTAGACTACTAACATGTTGCTCAAACTATGCATGGGATGTGATGTTGTCCTACCTGCTGTTGTAAGGTTTCTTCTAATGATGCCAGAGTCACATTTCACCTGAAAATCCTGTTGCCTACAGCAAAGAGTGGTCTCATATTTCCCACCCCCTTGCTTTGAGTATGACTGGTTCTATGTCCTGTAAAAATAGTGATTTTTTTTTAAATAAGGGTTGGCACAGCAGGAGAAAAGAGAGAGAGAGAAGAGGCTCCATCAGTTAAGACACTCCTCGGGACATCATAACTAATTTATAACTTGCCAAAGTTTCAACCAGCTTGTTCCTTACCCAAGACCACAAAAAACTTCTGCAGTTCAGCATCCATTAGTCTAAAGGCAGGCAAAAAGTCTGACAGACCTTTAAATAAAACCTTTGCCATTTCCATGCCTCCAAAAAAAGGGCAGTGGGGGAAGTTTTGAAGAATTAACAAGGTAACAGTGGTTAGCACTGAGGTGATCCAAATACTTTAAAGCTATTATGTTTGCCCTTCAAACAGTGCTGCATGGACGAAGATGGCGCAGAACACATCTGTTTTACGTATCAAGAGACCCAGATCGAGAGATAAAGTAACTCGTGGGGAGATCACAGAGAAAGTCACTAATCCAGATACAAGCCTTTCATCTTTCCATCAAAAGCCAAGGCCCGTAGGTTAGTCCTGTGCATCTAACACACCTGTGGCCATCAGGCCACGGGGACTCCACAAGAAGAGCTGATCCAGCCGGGGGCCCAGCCATGGCTCCGCTCTTTTCCAGGAGTCCCTGCTCATGGCCACGGACAGGCCGCAGCTGGGAAGAAACGCTTTGATGGCCCGTCGCTCACTCCACCCTCTCCCAAGGGCCCTTTAGACACAGGCCTTTACATTTAGTCACCACACAGGATGAACACGCACGTGTCAGGTCACACAGGGCAGCTATGTGTTGGCTGCATGAAAAGTGCATGGCAGTCAGCAGGCAGAAGACTCCACCGTGGAGCAGGCAGCACGCCGGCCCAGCACTGTCCCAACCACCATGGAGGTTTTGTGCTTCAGAGCTGATGTTTCCCAAGAGTAACGAGGAATCCCCCATTTGGGCTAAACGCACACACACACACAAATACATACAACATGTGGCCATTGCTGTAAAAGTTTCTCATCTTCTACAGATTTCCTTAAAGCAACCCCAGATGTGCAAACTGAACTACGTTAAGCTACTTCAGCAATAGCTACATTTTCAAATAACCTTTTTGCCTTTAATCACTTTCATACCATTGCTGAAGCCCAAAGAACCACTTGACATTGCAATGCTAAGTGGTCATTTACCCCCACTCATTTTTATACATTAATGAAAGATGCACAGTCTTGTGAAGGAAAAAACCATCAGCTTGCCTTAGTAGCTTGATTCAAAATAGCTTGAGGAGAATCTCTAGTAGGGCATATGTTTTACTGCTGCATTTAAATGGAAATTAATAAAGGAAAATAGTCTTTATTCCAAAATAAACTGCAACCACCATCCTTTCCAGACACAAGGCAACTTGGTGATCTAGGAAGTGAAGAAAAAGAGGATGAGAAGTGACAATATACTTCATCTACTCTCGGCTCCACGCATTAAGTAAATTAATTAAAAATTCAAACACAAACCAACAAAACACCAACACCAAAACACCAAACTTGTTCCAGAGGGAAGTAAACTTTTTGATGAAGAGGTAAAACAGCAACAAACCTTACAAATGTTTCCATCACCTAACCCTGAATTCTTTTATTTGTTATTTCTTCTATGCACTGCCTTTGATAATGAGAGTAATGACATTTTCAGTTTAGTTCTTTCCATCCCTGACAGATAAAATCCCTTTTTTGTTAACTGCCTATTAGTAAGTCTCACAGTGTAGTAGCTGCCAAAAATAAGGGAACAATAGCTCCATCGTTTATAAAGTACACTTAAAAAATATGAAGAAAAGCACATTCTGCTTGAAGCAGCTGCACTTAACGGAAATTATTAAAAACCTTTGCTTTTGTCACTTGGGGTCAAAATTTATCTTTGGTGAAATTTCATTGACTTGAAATAAGTTTACACCAAAGAGGAATCCAACTCAAAGCCTTCAGGTAATGACACATGGCACAGAGTCTTTGTGCTAAATATATTTTTTTGCACTCCAAATTCATCTCTCCTATGACTTACTGCCTGAGGGACTTCAGTTCCTTTTATTGTCGTTAGCTACAGAGGATGAAATTATTTCTCCTCTTTGAAAAGGAATTTATCTGGTCCCTATATTGTCTCTACACTATAACATTACCAGTAGTAAAACAACAGCATTGATTCATGCAGATATATTTCAGTGGAAAAAGCTTATAAAAGAAAAAGACTTGCAGAAACTCAATACATTTCTCATGTGAAAGCAACAACTGTTTTTCTAATAGCAGGTAGAATCAGACACAGGATCATTTTGGTTGGAAGAAATGTTTAAGATCATCAAGTCCAACTATTAATGCTTCATTTCTTGTTTGGACATCCCGAGATCACATTAGGCAATGCTGGGTTTGGGGTGCTACAGCCCTTGGAGCCCAGTTCTTCCTGTGGCAGCACACAAAACTGTGCTGTTTGATGCTTGCACATGCCCAGCTTAATATAAATTCTGTCATTTGGACTCTCTTTTGCTGCAAAAGAAAGTAAGCAAGCATAAAATAAAGTTATTCTGTGGAGGCAAGGTAAGCAGGTTCAACGTATCAACAGCTGAGGTAATTTTGATGAGAGAATAATTTTCAAACAGAAAAAAAAATAAGGGCAAATATATTAGAAGACAATTTTTTTCAGTACATCCCCGAGTATCTACCAATTTATTCTGTAGACCTTTGAGTTCAGAAAACTTCTGTACCTCTCCTTGACTTTAGACAAGACAAAAATACCATCTTTAGTTAACTAAATATGCCCTTTTCAGTTTTTTATTAGAGAGATCAAGGGTTTGTGTTATTTTTTAACATAAATGACAAATGGACATGCTAAGAAATAGTTAAGTGCCTACAGTACAGAAAGGATATTAAAAGATCTACAAGCAAAATCCCAAATCCCAATTCCCTTCAGAAAACAAAAGAATTATTTTTAGCATAGTATTTATAAAACAATTACGCGATGCTTAGAACTTGTTAAAGACAAGTTTCTCCTTTTAAAAAAAAATTCAATTTCCTTAGAAAGACAAGGATTAATGCCATTCACCATTCCATGCCATGAAATTTTCCGCAAAACTATTTTTCATCAGTTGAGTACTTCCCTCCAGAGACACTCAGTAACGCTGCCATTTGCCTGTATCTATACAATTCAAGTACTGCATTATGGGCTTGATATTTCTTAGAATTCCTTTGGCGTCGTCCAGAGTCAGTCTTAATCAAAGAACCAGACTTTCAAGTTTACTGATAAATGCTCTGGTTCAGCAAAGCACTTAGATATCTGCTCAGTTGTCTTGCTGAATCAGGACCCGCAACCCCACATCCTACTGCTCCACGTGGGTGCAGAAGTCTGCTGAAATTCAGCTGTTTTCAGCTTCAGAGCCTTGCTGATACAGGAAAAATCCAGTCTGCTGAGTTCAACCCATTCCAAGTCTGTGATACAATTACCTCTTCTAAAATACATAACCTTTCTCTGCATCCTGACACTTGTTTTTTGTAAGGTTTTGGAAGATAAAAATACTATTTACGCATAAACCACACAGAAATGGCACAGAATCTAACTCAATCGAGATAGCTGAGACAGAACACCGGATTCAAAACCTGTCTAATTTACACAGGAACAGATCACCAAACAGCAGTGCTGAAGAAACATTAATTCACAGGACCTACAGATTTAGTCTAGCTTCCCAGTTTTGATCAGTCTTTGTATTTAAACTGCTCACTTAATAACATATTTACTGCTTGAAAGGTATTACTTCTTTCTGTGTGAAATTAACTGTCAATTTTATGTATATTTTAGCTTCTCAGAGTTATCTCAGCAAGCTCACTGACATGAGGTTAGGGAACCAAATGATGAATTCCTATCAGATGAATATCTGACATTAAGCTGTTTCAAATCATCATCAGGGTGTTGAAAGGTTAAAATAAAATTAGAACAATTTCCACCCTCAAAAGCTAGTCACTGGTCCCTAATTAGTATTTCTGAGAACTGAAGCATGCTGAGCTCTCCTGAAAAGAGCAGAGCCCTTCCCTCACAGCCCAGGAGGGCTCCCAGCCCCTCCATCCCGGCACGAGGCAGCAGCACAGATACAAGAGGAGCCCGACAGAGCACGCAAGCCAGCCCTCCGCTCCTCTCACTCCGAGCTTGCAGCTCTTGAAAGGCTCCACGTACTGGTTCATCTCATCCTCGGAAAGACTGACTATCCAGACCATGATAGGATTGGGTGATTCTTCAAGGGAGGCAGAAGTTGGCTGACTATGAGAAAGAAGTGAAGGAAAAGGGAGATGGAAAATGTAGTATCTATCCATTCAAAATTTGCAACTAGTCTGTGCTTTACTTCTGTCCTAGTAATTCAAGAGCCAACCTCTGTCCCTTGGTTCTCATCCTCTAACCACAATTTAAACAAACAAAACCCCCCACACCTCTGGCAACAAATATTTTGAGGAAAAATAAAACTTACAATTTAATTACATCTGGGAAATACCCAGCAAACACTGTTTAAAATTAAAGGAAATGTTTGAGTGACTGCCAGCATACTTTTTGTTTGGTTTTTCTTTTTTTTCAGATCACGTCCTTCACCTTCAAGCGGAAGGACTTTCTATTATACTTTGAGGGATCCTATATTGCTTTTGAAAACAGTGTTCAAGGTCAGGGGAAGTTACTCTTTAAAAATAAAAAATAAAAAAGATAACAGGAAGAACAGGCCTTCTCTTGACATGCTTATTAATGTGGCACCCATCACCACCGTATCTGAGGGGCACAGATCCGAAAGATACATTAGCTTACAAGCAAACAGCCTTACTGAAAATGAAGCACACAGGCATTGAATAATGTAAGATTACTTATAAGAACTAGTATGTAGAAAAAAGAAAAAAAAACACCTCGGATAACAATAGAGAACCAGGGAATAAAGAGCTGTTGAAACCCATAGAGACCTCATGTAATCAGATAAACCAGTAAGCTCAGTATTACAGAAAACAGGCAAATTGTTCAATATATCCAATTCTTACAGTCTCTTCATCAGCCTGACCACAACCATGAAACTGTCACAAGGAAAGAGGTGTCTACAACAGAAGCACAGGTAACGCCAAATGTCAGGAGGGTTGAGGGAAAGAGAATGTAGCTGCACGGGCAGATTCTGGTTGGTATCAGATGCCGTGGCTGCACTGCTCTGTTGGCAGCACGAGCAATTTGCACCACTAGAGGATCTACCCCAGAAGACTGGTATGAGACCCTTGGCCACTACAGATCCACAGGCTGTATCACTCTTCTATCTTCTTTCCAGCTGAACAGTAAGGCAGGAAAGAAAAAGCAAAAAAGTTAGAAAAAATTTCCTCCGTGGAAGAACCTATCTTGTTGAAGGTTTGGCGCTCAGGGTCTACAGCAGGTATGCATTTCAGCTGTCCTCCAACACATTTTAAGAGGACATACATCACGCACCCAACTGCACAAATTTGCCAGCAAGTAAAATAAATATGTTTCTACCTTTGATTTAAGCCACATTAGGACAGAATATTTTTGCTCCCAAGACTACAAAGCCAGACTTGCTTATGAGGTTATCCAAGGCTGTAGCGTGTGCAGTTCTGAGTGTTTGTGTGGAGTTCCTACTGCAGGTTGCCAGACCTTAGTTTAAGCCCACTTCAAAAACATAATTCCTTCAGACAGGCAGGTAGCTTGCCAGCAGTTCTCCTCTCCATCCTGCCTTGGACTTTCCATGGGAAGAAAAAATCTCACAGTAATCAAGGTTTGCTTTACGGACTTTTCCTGTACTATTGAAGCTGTATAAATATGAGCTTACGAGAAATCTGTGTACAAGCTCAAAGTAAATCAGATTCAGATAAGCATTTAGCGACATAGATCTGGGCAGAAAGAGGAGGTAGAGAAATAGACAAATATTTTTTGACGTTTATACAGACTATTTTCCATGCAAAATTAGTGAGGTGCATTCTTTAAGCTATTAGCATGAAAAACATGCAGCTTTGTGGCTCAAGTTTGAATATGCATCTCTGTGCACCATGTCATTTAACTCAGGGGGGGGTTTTTTGAGATATTTAACACATTAGTACCTTAAAAAAAAGCAAAAAATGGAAAGAAAAAAACCCCGAAACACCACAGATTCTGTCTAGAAGGTCACCTATATCTGAAAAGATAACAGTGCTGAAGATATTGGCAAGTCAGCAACAAAACCTGGACTAATAACAGCAGTGTCAGTGTAGAACTGGCAAACAAAAGAAAGGTGTGCTCTCCTGCAGCAGCCTCACTAGTTCAGAGACAAAGACTAAGCTGGAAAAAGGCTCAATGTATAAAAATCAACGCCCTAGGGAGGTGGCATGCTGCCCCCTGCCTCCCCCAGGCTTCACCACAGGCACACGGGGATTTTATTTATACTTCTCAGTTTTATTTACACTAGTATGTTAACGGTTCAAGCCTGAAAAAGTGCGGGTCTGTACATTGGCAATTAAGAGCCAAGCCTGTGATACCCTGGCTGTCACACTGACAATAGCTCATGGAGATTGGCCACAGCTTTCTCCACAGATGACTAGAATGCCTTGCTTGCTCCCACCCATATTTCACCTATAGCCACAAACTCTCTGCATTTAAAGTATAATTGTTTGGGTTAACAGGGCTTAGTGGTTACCAACAGAAAAACATTTCAAAAGCTTGATCTAAATAACCTTCAGAGATCCATCCTTCCTCAGCTGTAATTATATCTGCCCAAGATCTCTCTCCTCCTCCTTCAGAGACCATCAGTTCCTTATGGCTCTTATCTTCATGTACTCATCATACTCTGTAAAGGATGTCAACCAGTTTTCTCATAAAGAATTTATTGCAAAAATAAAAAGCATGGAAGAAAACCAAAACCCACAGGACAGGCACAGCTAGAAACCACAATGACAGTGCTTCCTCACCTCCCCATAATGAACTGTGACCCTTTCTACTCCCTTCAGCTATCTTCTTCCCATGCAGACAGTAGATAGAATCAGTCTCTGAGAAAGAAGTAACTTTGAAGCTAGCCCTGCTCTGAGCAGGGGGCTGGACAAGACTTCCAGAGGACCCTTCCAGCCAAAATCATTCTATGACTCTACTTATGAATAAGCATCTGATGAAAACCAAGGCCACAGTGCCTTTTAAGAGTTGGTTTCAAGAATAACTGCCAGTGGAAAACACAGAATTGGGGAGTAAAACAAAAAAAAAAACCAAACCACACTACAATAAGCTTCAAGACAGACATGCTAAGGTTTCTGAAGACTGAGTAACTTTCTAATAGTGGTACTATGTTTAAAACCCACTCATTTAAAAGTGTTATTAATTAAAGCTGGCGTTACGAGGTAAGCTGACTTCCTAGGCAAGCAATCTCCTCAGCAGCAAAATGGAATTGTGGTTGTGATCAATTAAAACAGTTTGTTTTCTACACTGGTACTTTCTTTTAAAGTAGATTTTTACGCATCTATAATGATTCAGATTCGCTCCAAGTAATCGCGCTTCTCAGCCAAGACCAGCATTCATAGCCTCAGCTCAAGCCGCAGACACACTCAGACACGCCCTGTATTGCTGAAAGTTCATCTGTAATGAAGCTATTGCAAAATGTTAGCATCACGTACTATTAAACAATTGAAGTTACTAATGTTGGATGGATGCCTTTAGGAGGTCAACCCCAGAGAAAGTCCCACAAGGCTTGAGGGCTTGAAACAACAATTTTCCATGCTGATGATGAAAGGAAGCCAAATTGTAACACATTTAATTGCTCAGCCCTGTCTCTTCCAAAGCTGGTCATCTTTTCCACAGTGAGGACATCTCAGATTTAAGCAAGCCATCTGTCCACTTTTCCCACTACCTCATTTTGACTGACTGTACATCCACTTGGCCTTTTCTCCAACAACCCACACTGTATCCAAGCTGGACACATAAGAAGAGGCTTCCCCTTGCAACCACAGGAAGAACTTTGTCAAACAAACATACTGAGAAGAATCACTTCAGCACTTGAAGAAACTACCACGTAACCTAGGTACTTGAAGTCTACGGATCTTTCCTTTCCCCGTCACAAGTTATTGCAACACACTGTTTTAAAAATCCCTATCTAGGACAAAATGTGGGTGAGGAACAATCCCCATAAATGGCCATGCATGTTCCTAACCTATGAGACCTCCACTAACACTGACAACTATTATGAAAAGGTCTTTGTCATCACTATTGACAGTTAACTTTAAAATAGACTTTAAAAAGTTTAAAACTTAGACAACTGTCAGAAATGACCAAGGTGAGGTTTATCCAAGAGGGCAGGAAGGACAGACTGACTCGGTGACCTATTGTGAACATTTCTGGGACTTTGTCAGACGTTTCTTTTTTATGAACTAAAATAATGGGGACTTAATTCCAGCTTATAGACCTTGAAGGCAGCAAGGAGCTGAGTTGGTACACTCTTTCAGCCCAGCTCCGTGGGGAGACCCTAGCTTCACTTCACCAGCACAACCCTGCACCCGGGATAATAAATCCAGCCTCCCGACAGAGCCAATAGTTCGGCCTCAGCGTCACGCTGGCAGAGCCATCCTGCTTCCACTCCCAAAGGCTTCCATAGCAACCTTCCCCTTTATAATATGTACATCATGCAATCCCCTTTTTTAAAAGAAATAAAAAAATTACCAATTTACATTACTACTGCAGTTCTTTAACAATTTTAAGGGGCAACATAGGTGCAAAGAAAACACATAGGACCAGCATTGTTTCTCACATCACCATACCAGCAGTTATGATCACAGTAGTTTTACATAAAATCTCGACGTAAATACAAACTTCAGCTGACCTACATTTTTCCAGCATGAAAAAGGCATTTTGATCAATAATTCTGCACGTAAAACAATTAGTTACCCTGAATGCATGATTTATATAATGCCACCTACCTGCAGCTGCAAAGCACAAAATCATCAAAGCAAACACTGAAGTCACACAACTTGAAGACATTTTTGCAAACACTGTATCTTCTCAAATCACCTCCCTTTGCTGCTCTTCATGTAGATTTACTTCCTTTGAAATTTGTGGTATGTTTTGAAATCAAATCTTCCAGACTTAATTGCCTACAAAAAGAAGTAAAAATACATTTTAATACAAATATAACTTACAGAAATGTTACTAGAAATTTAAAGTTATCTCTCTTGTAACAAGAGAAACAATTCTTTCCTGTAAGAACTACCAGAATAGTGCATTTTATACTGCCAGATACCCTACATACTGATAGCTTACTACTCTCCCTCCCCATATTTCAGCACTTCCTTGCAGCTGTTGCTCTTTCATATCGTACATTGTGCAAGTTGTGATCTACTTGGAAGTGAAATCCCAGGGTCCTTTCTGTCAACTAATACTGAAGTCCACCAGCGGTACTCATAGCCTCAGACATGTTTATTTTAAGTATTCAGACTTTCTCTGGGACATATAAACATTTGTTTGTTTATTTATCTGCTGCTACCTTTTTTATACCATGGAGAAATGTTTCATGTGCTCTATCTGGTTTACATGTAACACGATAAATTTAACTCATCATTTCTCAGTGCCACAAATTCTGAAAACTTTTTAGGGCCACTTGACACTAAACAAAGCTGTTCAGAATCTTTAAAGAGATTTCAAGACATGATATACCGGGTCAGTAAAATAACTTAACTGTGCTATACAAGTAAATGATGATACAGCTGATGCCTGCATGCATTAAAAACATTGAAAATTCTGACCCCAGAATACACACTGCAGATTTGAGGGGAAACACTTACTAGATGCACAATTTCCACTTTTTTTTATCTATTCTCAGTCACCTAGCTGTCTAGAATGACACTACAGAGCAAGTAGGTAAGGAACTAGAACGTTGGTATCTTATTCAAGCAAATAAAATCTTACATACTTCACCACCAGCCTTCAGGAGAAGATGACAGATGGTGCCTCAGCAACCACTAACACTCACCACAAAGCAATGCAAGCTATTACAACCACACATCATGGGGCTAAACAGATAGCAAAAAGCTGAGTCAGGACCAAAATCTGAAGCATGACAACATGAATACCATTCAAAAGGTTCTTGCTGACCATTCCATTAAAATGGAATGAAGTACAAAGTCAGACAAAGGGCTAGGTTCTGTTACACACATTGTGTGCCACACCATGCAGGATCAAAAGTCTGCACGAGGAAAACCTGCACCTGGACCAGCACTTCAATATAGCTGCTGATAGCACTCCGACTGCTACGAGGAAAACACCAGAAACTCCTTTGAAGAATTTTTCCATGGGTTATTCGGCAGAGATAGCACTGCCCTGTGCAGAGAGAACTGCAGCTACCTACCAAGAAAGGACTGTTGGTGCCCAAGGCCAGAACTACGGCATCCAACAGATCTTCCACTTGGCACCCAACCCCTAACACCTCTGACTGGTCTCAGCAATGGCCCGGATCCCACCTGTGTGGGAGGAGAGCCCAGGAGTGGCTCTGCAGGCTGCTGGGAGCACCCAGACACCGCGCTTCTGCGGGACAGAAACATATGGGGCAAGGGAGAAGCTCCATGTCTACCACAACATGGTGGTTCACGCAGTTCATTTCAAGCTCAGCATCCCTCTAAGAAGCACATTTGCTTTTGTCAGTATTTTAGGTTGAAATTCTGTAACTGGTTCTCTCCTGTGTACCTCCTCACCACCTCCCTTCCAACGGCTTACTGCCATTGTCTGACAACGTTTCTGAGTCAAAGAAACTCCTAGAGAAATGGTAACTCTAGTAATGCTACCTGGTAATCTTTATCTTCCACCTATTGGCACTCAATCTGGGGAAAAGGAGTTTACTCTTGACTCTGAAGAGGTACGCTTATCACTTTGCACAATGTAAACAAGATCTGAGTATCAAAGCTATGTATGATTGACGTCTTATTAGACATCCCAAACTGGAGATTCTTCTCCATCACAGTTAAATTATATGAGACTGTCACTATCTGTGAAAATGCTTTATGATACTAACCTAAAACCTTGACCCGAAAAATTGAGCATCTGTGAAACTATCCGAGGATGTTTAAAATAGCCTTAGCCACATAAAAACCCCAAACTGCATCTTTGTTTTCTTCCATACATTGCCCTTTTTAAAACTGACTGCGAATTTAGGAATAGATATTAATCTAAGAGAAAAAAAAGTTTTGAGAAATAAGCAAGTATCTACTTATACATCATTCATGTCACACCACCAGTTCTGTGCAATTTTGCTTATTCCATCTTAAAACATATCACTGTTACCGAGGTTGAACATTTCATCATTTACAGGTTCTCTGGCACAAACTATTCTTTCCACTGCTTGCTAGGATCAATACATTTAAAGAAAAAGTTAGGTGAGACTACAACACTATTACACAATGTGACTGAGGTAACAAGGCACTGCATTGAATTTGTATCATCATAGCAAGACAAACAACACCTTCATAAAGCAGCAATAGCCCACCCTAAAAATCCAAACAAGCATGTTTACATGAAGATTTTTTTCCATGACATTTTGTAGAAGATGGGTTCATCTTCAAGAAAAAAAAAAAAAGAGTTCTTGAGAAGGATGAACACACATACGCACAAAGTGAATGCTAGAGATAGCTCAAAACAGGAAACCTCAAAAAATGATGGCTTCCTTGGGCAATTTACAAGGCTTGTAAAAATTATTCATCCTGAACCTCCTGGAAGCTTTCAATGAATTCCTAGATATCTCTCATATCTCCCCCTAGAATGTAACATTATATAACTAAACCCTCAAATCCATGAGGGATACCAAACTTTGTGGTAAATTAAGGCCAAACTTTATTAAACAGAAGTAATAAATTGCTGACAAAAGTGTTGGACAATCCTTTAACACAGAAGTTTTTGAACATGACATTCCAAGTCAAACAGGTTTAATGCCAAAACTGCAAGCCATAAGGAATTTATGATAGATATTGAACATCATTTGGGAAGTCAAACGTAAGCTGGAATCATTTGTTGCTATTTCTCTAGATTAAAAGAAACCTAGACCTACTCAGTGAGAATATTTGGTTGCTAACTCAATTTTTAAATGCCGCCATAAAGAAAATGATCAAATACAGCAAATCATGAGGTTTCTGGCAAGTGTTAGCTATAAAAGACCATCATAATGTCCTGCAAGATGTCATATGTGCAAACAGGCAACGAATAAGCATTCTGAAACTCAAGGTATTGATGTATAACCATTTCATCAATAACAAAAAAAAAAAGAGAAACCAGAAAATACTAAATACTCATATACTAAATAGAAAAAACACAAGATACTACTTAGATCACTCTTCCATCAGCACAAATCTCTCATTCTTCAGTGACACTTTTATAAGACACACAGTTGTGTGGAAATAGGGAGCACAAGGAAAGAACTGGCAATAAAGCAATGCTACTGAGAGTAGCTGAGCATCCCATTCTGTGACTACCACCTAAGTATGTTAAAAGGCCAAGTTTCAATTTGACTTTGATTTGGGAAGGATGATTTAAAAGGGAGAGAGAATACATACACATTTCCATCTGTACGTAAAAACGAAAGAGCAAGTTGATTCCTATGGCAACCCCCTGACCAATAACATTGACAAGGTTTAACTCTGAGCAGGCAGTATATGATCAGAAAGCCTGAGACTTCTACTCTGATTCTGCCATCTCGTGAAGGGTCAATAATGGAGACTTCAATGAAAATTAGGAAGAGGTTTCTAAAGAAAGGAGTCATTTGCTTGAAGATATGCATTCACAAACTTAAACAGGAGGGCAAATTTCAAACCTTGAAAGACTGCGAAAAGGTGACAAACTAACACCGAGTTTCATCAATTTAGGATGGATGATATCCAAACTGCCAGCTACACAGCAACAATTCAAGTCAAAAAGCACAGATGAAAATGCTACTAGTAATTCTTTTAAGAATAAGCCTACTAAGCAGACAATTTGTCAGTATTTCGGAAAACTTGATCATCCTCATCTGTGACGGAAGTCAGCTATGAAGCTGTTATTATCTGACCATCTGACAGTACCAAAGAGAAACTAATAAGACAATAGGTGACAAAAATTCAGCTGTGGTGCAAAACATGCCAGATTTTGCTTCAGTGTGAAACTTGCTGTCACTAGAAGAATATGTGAAACCTGCAAACTAGGAAAAGCTGAGGCTGTCCACAGAATAGGGGAACATTTCTTTTGAAGTAAGAGAAGAAAGCTGTGCAAAGAGATCAGGAACCTAAACTATTTATCCAAGAAGTAAAGACAAATGCTAGTCAATTTGAGATTCAAAAGAAATTTCCGAGAGAATAATCTTTTCCTTTGGGGTATATCTGCGTAGCTATTTTTGTAATTGAGGCCACAAAAGGGCATATTAAAAGCGTTACCAGAAAATCCCAATGAGGAAGAGAAGATGACATGAGAGCTTTGGGTTTACTAATCATACTGTTTTCATGCCAAAGCGTTACACTACTACAGGCTGCAAGAAAGGCTGGCAGAAGAGGGCATCTGCAGCCAGAGCCACTGAAGACTCTAAGAGGCACAGTTTGCTGGGGTCATTTTCACTGGAGCTTGCCAGCATCAAGGCCACTAGTCCCGATAAAAGTGAGGACCTAAAAAGGACAAAAGAGCCCATTTTGTTGAGAAGTATCATTTTGCAGATGCAGTCAGGAATGAGTGCTACTGGGAACATCAGGAAGAATCTTAGTACTACCACATTTTATTAGGTTTGAAAGAAGAGTGGAGGAGTGGAAGGAGGGAAACATATTTTGAAATACATGAGGATGAGAGAAAGAAGTATGAAGTTTTAATTTGGTCGAAAGTAGGAGCCTCTAATGCCCATGAGAATTTTGATGCATAAAGCTTGACTAGAAACCAGGGGAAAATATGATGCTTTTGGAGGACACTGGGACCCACTGATTGGCCTGTGAGCATGGCCGGCCACAGAAGGACAGATCTCATTGCTACTCTAAGCTAGAGGACAACAAACGCTCCTTAACTCAATGGTATATAAAAGAATCTGACTTTGTTAGAGCCAGCAGCACTAAGCACAAAACGCAAATCACTTCAGTACACTGCTGTTATCTGTCTACCTTTCATTAACCAAAATATTTTTTTCTTTGTAAAAGTCTGCTACTCATCTTCCTCAGAATTCCAGCCTTTTGTGGATTTTTTTAAAGCTATTCTTTGAACTAAAAAGGTCACCTTTTGTACTTCAACGTGACTAAAAAACTCAGAAGTTAGAAGCATGCTGCTTACTCTTAAAAAACACCTTTCCACTAAGGATCTTCCAGCCCTCACTGACAGGAGCTACCAGGACATAAGGATCTGTGGTCTATGGATGGTTTGTTACTAAGAAATCACATTCTGTGCTGTTCTTCCACCAGCAAAAAGGTATCCATCCCCATGCCTGCTTACTGCTCTCCAAAAGGGGACAGGGCTCTGCTCAAAAGTGTTTGAAGAACTACAAATGAGAACAACTAAATAAACCCTAGGATTAAGATCTGTCTTCAGAACATTTGAGCACCTTTCTACTCAGCCTGTTTCTGTACTTCTAGCAAAGCGCCTATTACATATTACTCTTCTTGAGATCAGTGGTCTCCTCAGCTTCAATTTTTACCCACCATTCTTCTAGTAAAGTTCTTTTCGCCCATTTTTCCAAAGCTTCTCTGCACAGTCCAACCTAGCAATCTATATGCCTGCAGGTGGCCACAGCCACAGATTTGGGAGTGTTTCTGCTTCCTATTAAAGGCTTCTAGAGCACAGGAATTTGTCACATTTATTGCTGAATGAGGTTCTTATTGCTTCATTTTCTCCTTTTATTTCTGTTCCCTTAAGCCTTTTCCCCAATAGTCACCATCTGTTTCTTTAATCACCACCTACCTTTCCCATACAAGTTCTTCCCTTGCCTTAACTCTATCCTCCTCGTTGTCTAACCTTTTCCTTTACTGCCTGAAGAATAACTTCCACTTCCTCTCGTCCTTATCGACGTGGACTCTGGTAATTCCCTCCTCTTTCCATGCATGGTGCCAGAGGTTGCACAGCTCTCTACAACACTGCTAACAAACACTCCTCTACTAAAATGAGCCAAAAATCAACCTCCTCTAAGTCACATCACAAGTCTCACGGAAGTGAATGAGGATACTTGAGCAAAGCCAGCAGGATCTGTCCCTTTGTGTTGTTTTGCTATAGCAACGTGAACCCAAGTTTCTAGGCCAAGGCGGCCTTCACAGCCAAAGCTTTTTCACTTTTTGTTTGTTTGCTTTATGCATGGCAACCATTTAACTTATTTAAGCAGTTTTTCTCCCATTTGTCCGTGTTGGTTTCCTACGCGAATGCAGTAGATACATGCATTCCATGCAGAAGTAAAAAAGGGCGATCGTTTGCAATCAAGTACACCCAAGCTCAATAAAATAATTAAAATCAAAATCACAAATGGTTAACTACACAAGCAGTTCTATGAACTTAGAAATAGAACAATTTTTGAAAGAGTTTATTTATAACCCTACTCCTATTATATACACATTTTAGCAGATTTCTTTTTTTATTAGATGACATTTATCCTCTGTCAATTCTGCACGATTTGCACACATACAGGTTGGAAAGCTGACTAATAGGGTTAGCAAATATTAATGTGGGATTGAAAATTTGTATGTGGTTTTTTTAATGCCTATGTCCAAGGCATATACATGAAGTTCCACCATTCAGAACTCAAAACAGTAACTTATTCATAAGCTATTAAGGGGACAGATTCTGTTTTAGAAACAACGAAGCGGTTTCATTTTCAGGGAATATATGAATAGTAATAAAACTAAAAATCCTGTCATATCAAAAGCCCAGGGAAAAAGTAACTCTGATGTCCTGCAGTTCACATGCTGCTGTGCTCGTAATGGGACATTTCAACAAGTCACAGTTAAAGGCTATGGGAACTGGACAAGTGCCAAGGGAAGATGTTTTATGCCATTTAGCAATTGTGCCCCTCTATTCCATGTGACTTTTGTTTTAACATTTTGTTTATTTATTTTTTTATTAATGTATTACAATGTGGCCTGCCAAACTACAGGAAGCCACAAAATACACACCAGTGAGTCCAGAAAAGATGTGAAACCATTCCACCTTTTTAGTAAGGGTTTGCTGAGGTTGGTTTTGTTACCTGGTACATATTTTACCCACAGCTGGCTGTAAGCTCTGGCTTGGATGTAGATGTCTGTTCTCAGTATCATTTCATAACCAAATTTCCCTTCAGCTTCCCAACATTTTTTTTTTTTTAATCACCTAACTTGAATTGCTGAGTTTAGATCAGAAAAATAGTCATAACACCAGACATGGTGGAAGTTTCAGCTGAATAATCATTACACAATATAGCATGAAAGTAAGAGACAGTTTACACAGGATAAAAATCATTCTGTTGTGTGTTCCCAGGACTTCACTTCCCCCAGATGCAGAGAGGCTTGCAGCTGAATCTTTACAGGCTGAGGGGCAAGGTTTTGCTTACCCAGTGTAAACAAGAGAATAGCCTCTTACAGGATCAGGATGTAGGAGGGTTTCAATAGGTGGAAGGGAAGGAAGTGCCCTCACGAGTCTTTGAGCGGAAGGAGTACACAAGACACTTCCATGAGAAGGAGACAGGAACAGATTCCTTTTTGACAACAGCAGAAATTCCTAGAGGTTTCCAAATCTCTACAGAAGGGAGTGCACGTGGCACTGAAGACAGTTTAACAAAATCAAGACCCTACATGTAACTTGAGTACTGAATCAGAACTTTTCTACTTTAACGTAGAGCCCTCGAGAACATCCTACATCAGAGCATCTTGAAAGGGGGCAGAGAAAACCAGATGTTGGGATGCTGTACAGTTCTTACACTGTAACGGCTCAAGCAATCTGCAGTCTAGTACCAGCTTCAGACATATTTTCTGTGCAATTCAGTTAGCCTATTCTTTCACAAGCAACAAAGTCATAACAGGACCTTGACATGGCCACAACAGTCCCCCCATAAACACCTACCGAGAAAGACAACACTACTTTAGACAGTTCTGCTGCCATCTTCTAGTTAGAAGATGGATGAAAAATCTCACTGCTCTTATCAGGGAATACCAGTGGCACAACTATACACCATCTTCCTGATGATCATTCAGGTAGCAAGAGGAGAAAAAAAAAAGCAGAGGCTTCTAGAAACGCACATACATAAAGATTGGGTTAAAGTTTTCACGGCAGCCTAAGAAATCTATGAGTCTCAAATCTACATTTACATAAAACTCAGGTTCCCAATGAACTCAACCAGTAATATGTCACCACAACTAACACGAATCAGGCTCATGGTTTTTTAAATGGGACTTGCTGCTTCTGAAAAGTTTACCCTGAAACAAAAACATTACTAGTGCATAGGAATCTTAAGGCTGAACAAGATCACAAGTTGCATAAAACAAATTTCTACAACCTTTCCTCCTCAGAGTTAAATTTCTTTGGACTAATTACTTTTTTTTTTTTTTAAATGGTTTCTAATTGGAAACAGAATAGGTTTCCTGGCACCGGACTATCTTACTCTTCACAAACACAGCAGCAGCCAACAACCTCACACAAGTTTCATTTATCTTAAGTTTTACTTGGCTCCATTTCTAATTGCACACCTAAACTAAACAGATAACAGCTCTAATGTACCTATCAAGACAGATACAACCCTCAGGAAGGCATCCCCTTGTGGAGAAGGAGCCACAGCAAGATGGAAAGTTACCAACAATGCAGCAAGGCTTCTTCCACTTTTCAGCAAATTATTCTCTCAATGAATGCTTGATGCTGTTATTTTTTCAAGACTAACCTGCAAAACCTTAGAACCACATCTAGAAATATTCTAGGTAGAACCTTCCTACCAGGAAAAAAAGGTAAACCAATCTCTGTTGGATTTAAAATCTTGAAACTATGTCTATACATTCAGAAAACTGGTTTTGAAACTATGGCCTACAAACACCCAAAATTCTCTGGGTTAGTTGTGAGAAAACCACAAGGGGTAATAATGAAAAGCAAGACTGGCATTAAGCATAAATTTGTTATATAAGGATGCAATCCTCTTTGGGGAGGAAAAAAATAAAAAAGTGGTCAGCAAATTGAAGAGCATTGAAAACCAGTGTTTCCCATTACAGGGAAATTGGACACAGCAATACAAGTCACCCCTCCCCACTGCCACTGGCCATAAGATACTACAAGATGTAAACTAACAGGTTTAAAGTACCCAGTAGTTAATGTTTTAAGTTAGCCACATGCATTATCAAACCCACATTTTGGGGAAAAAAGCAGCAGGTACTGAATTTTGCTGTCTAGAATAAGGCATACTCTAGAAAGCAGGTAGATTAATAGATTATTTCTTCAGGTTGCTAAACAAGAATACAAGATAAACACATTTATCAAAGGCTAGCTGTTAAGCCGCTAAATTTTCAGATGAACATCTGTAAGATAGGAAACTTCTCCCACACAAACAGGGAAGATCTTAAAGTGCCACACAGAATGAGTCAGAAGGAGCTTCCCTTTGTGTAGGAGTAACGTACCCTCTCCCCAGTTGTCTGCCAAATAACCAGTGCAATTTAATTTGTGGGGCAGACAAGCATGTTCAGGTAAGCACTGTGATGAGGATTTGTTTCAGTCAAGGTACTCATCCCTGGCATGTTCCGCTCAGAATGTAGATATACTCCCATATAATTTTTACCATATAGAATTTCCTGCCTTTTATTATTTTCTATTAAATGTATATGTGAAGACTGTAAAAAGCTTTGAACACAAGTTTAGGGAGATGGAAGGCCACAATAAATTCCTATATTCATATAAATAATTTGTGCATCTCCTATGCCAGACAGAAATCACTGCACCTCACCACTGGAGTGAACCAAATCACTGGATCCGCAAGTATTCAGAAACACTGGTCATTTTAAACACTGGAGGGAGGAACTAATCCGTTACAGAGCACAAGCTGAACATACTGGAGGAGTGACTTGGTCCATTAATGTAATGGCCTTTATGTACGAAAAGGCCCATCTTTTCAAATACCACAAGAGCTGTTTTGTAAAACAAGCCAGAGTTTTGTTTCACTCAAATCATTGTCCAAAACAAAGGATTGCATTGGTGATAAAATACTACTGCAGTTCTCAATCCCGTTGTGTCAAATGCAGCTATTGTCTAATAAATTACTTCTATAAGTCTAAGACAAAAGAGGATGTATCAGTCTTCAATCCACCCCCAGCTTCTTGGCAAAGACATACATGTATTCAGCAGATCTATACTATACAGTAAGCTCACTGGATACGTTGGGATTTTTTCATTGTCCCTGACTCACACAATGAACCTACATTGATTTCTAACAGAAAATGCTTATGCTTACAAAGGAAGTCAGAGCGTAAGTGAATTGCCATTCTTTTTTGGACTCATTAACGATATCTTATGTATCACAGCCCCTATTGCCTTCTGTGCAGAAAAACAACCTATCCATGTTAGCTCTATAATTAACCTGTTTCAGACCTCTAGATAAGTTATTCTCCTGCAATCTAAGCAGGCCTCTTGCAAGGTCACAACTAAACTTTTTCAAAAGAGGGGCCCTTTTCAGCTGACTTCAAAATCTTACAACACATTGTAACAGAAAAAAAAATCTGAACTTGGCCAACTAGTGTATTGAAATTAGACACACTATTAAAGAGAAGTGCTAAATATAATGGAATTAAATTTAACAATAAACAGATATAGCTCATTTTAAAGTACTCTTCATAGAATGAATATGAAATAATGGCTTTCACATTTTCCTCAATAAATTCATTTATTTCTTTATAAATATATCAAAAACTAGCATGCTTTCCCAGACATAATTATTTGTAGGCAGCACAATTCAACAACATAACACTTACAATACATAAAATATTCTCTGCAGAATTTGACAAATCTGACTATTTAGATACTCAAGGTCATAAAGCATGTTCTTAAAAACAAGAAAAACACCACACACACAACTATTTTGCCAGAGTGGAAATAAAAAATATGGGATATATACTAAGTAGCAAGTCTAAAGTCCCTCTTTCAGTGATTTCCAGAGATGTGTAAATCTGTTTCATTTTGGCTACCATAGAGTTAATTGTTGCTGTAATAGTGCAAGAAACACTGCTCTATTAGATGATTGCCAGCACAAAAATGTGAATCCACAGTTATGGATAAAGCAATTCTAATTACACTACTTCTTTTCTAGTATGTTTTTATGGCAAAACATGCTTCTATTCATGAAGTAGCTAGAAACCAGCATACTGCTGTTAATCACCATAAATATTACTGCTATAGAAGTAATGCCTATTTATAATACACAAATATTTTGTGGAACTAGATCAAAAGTAATGTGATTGCAAATATATCTGCAATTTGTATCCCACAGAGTATTTTCTGAGATCTACATAAATTGCCCAAGACTTGATAATTCATGATTTATATGTTAACAGAATATTACTGGAGATATGAAACAAAATAATTGTAAGACAAGTTAGGTAAAGTTTTAGTGCGATTTTCAAATAACACTAAAACAGAAGTCTCACTTTGACTTTACGAACTACATACTTCAACATCTCAGAGAACCGTATGAGGAGAAAGTTTTGTGATTCCACAAAAATTATGGAAGAGGGAGATCGTCAATGGAACTTAATGTGCATCTTTTTCTACCTTCAGTATCTGGCAATGTCAGATAATGCTCTTAGAGAAGAACGCGTAGCCACTGGAATATGCGTATACCTGGTCACTGAAACAATGGGAAGAAAATTCATATTCATTTAATACCTCAGTATGCAGTCAGTGCCATTGCACAACCAGAGTTTACATCTCTTCCTTTAAACCTGACCTGAGACCGTTAATTTCGATGGAACTATATTTTGTCTCCACTTGCTCTAAAGACCTAAGCCAGGAGAATAGACAATTCTTATTGCTCACAAGTAGCAAATTGGCTACAACATGGCCAACGCTCCCAGGCACATTTTTACCCCACCATCACTGAAAGACAGCTTAACCCCAAGTATAAGCAGCACGATATCTCACATCTGCTGCAGGGTAAGAGCCCGTTCCCTGGCTCTTACTGGGGAATAGCTGACATGCTGCAAATTCCCGTTCTTCACTTCGCATTCAGCAATCTGTTTGTATACCCATACCGTAAGTGTTTGCCATTTGGCTGCATCAGACTTCACAGACTAGAAAGCAATACGGATCAATGCAAGCCATCCAGATAACCTCCTTTGGCAAGGGCTGTACACTCACTATTCCTGGCACAAAAGATGTAATCAATTGTTATGCCAATACAAACCAAAAAGAAAAATCATTATTGATCTGTGCTGGGAGCGTCAGTTGACCTTTACAAAAATAAGCTCTAATGACTTCTTAAAACCTAAGAGAATATCTAAAAATATTCTCTCTTATGGAAACCCTAAATACTAGGAATAGTTTCTTGTGAGAATGCAACTTTTTTGCAACTCAACTTTAGCTCTCAAGATTTCTATATGCAATCATAAATGTGATACAGGAATAGTTTTACTGTGAAAATATTTTGTCTAGCTCATTATCTAAAACTTTACAGGATTACTCCAAATATAATTTCTTGGGTTTAATTAATTCACCTCAAACATCTTCAAAGAGAAATTTCACTTAAATAAACCTCTAATGTTTCTTCAAGTTCAGTTGTAGCTAGTATCACAAAAATTCCATTCAGAAGAGTGAGACACATGCCTGCTAGAACAAACTAATAAACAAGCATTCAAAAATATCATGTTTATTCCCACGTATGGTTCTGGGGGTTTTTCAAGTAAACTGACATTCATCTTCTAAAGAATTCTATCAAGAGTAAAGACCCAAAGTCTTAACAAATTGCAACTGTGGTAGGAAAAAGAGACTTCATAGACAGAACGTTTTGTGTTCCCCCTGCTGGTTTAGCAATTAACTTCAAAAGACTGTTCCTAGAGGTAGGCATCAAGATGCTGGGGTATTAAAAGATGCTTTGCATGCCAGAGAACAAAAACTGGAGCTTACTTTTAAAAAGAAATCGCATCCATGGCAGATTATCATTTACATACTCTGACTAGGTGAGGCTCCAGACACACAAAACATGCATCAGAACTAACGACCAAACAAGACCTCCCCAGAGAGAAAAAGTGTGGTCGAAGAGAAAAATTTGAAGTGTCACTTTAAACTTCATGAGGTTGGACTGTAGCAAACAATTGGGGGAAGCAAGTTTCAGAGTAAAGGACTCTTCACTGAAGGAAGCCAACAACCTGCTCCCCCTCCAACACCCGTCCCTCCCTTCCTCCCCCAGCTAGCTAGGAACGCCAAGCGCCAGCTGCAGCGGTTGGTGTCGGCCGAGGTCTGCATCCTAGTAAGAGCAGCTCCTCCTCAGCTAGAATTCAAGCCCTGTAAGCCTGCATGGGTTACACTGGAGCTCTTCAAATGAAGAAGCATCTTTCATTAACTTTTTGCTAACACTCTTGTTGGAAATACTTTGACAGGACACCTGTGCAGCGCTAAGTAAAACCCAGCCACTCAAGTTGTCCCTGGCATTCATGGTAAAAACGCGGACTGTAAGGGAAATAAAGTATTCCTAGCAAGAAGTGATAAACAAACAGATTATGTCTTTGGAAGAAGTTGTATTTACACATGTAGTTTTAAGGCATTCTCTGTGTGAGACCTTGATAGCAACAGTGCTCCAGGTTGCTGTGAGCCAAACCTAATTGGTCCCACAATTAGAAAGCAGGTGACTCTCCTACTTTGGGGTTTCTCCCCAGAGGGGGTCTAATGTATCAGCCTGTTTGGCTTGATTTAAAAAAAAAAAAAAAAAAGAGAAAAAAGGTAAATAAATAGTTTGGTATAAATACAGACCCAACCAGGAAAATTTCTTTCTTAGAACAAAATGATGGCACTTGTTCATCCAAGTCTCTCTCTAATAGGTTACAAACCCTATCAAGAAGCTTCTGTTAAAACTGATCTGTGATGATGATCATATGTTTGAGAAGAAAAAAATAAATTATGGCAATTAAATTATAACAGCTACAGCTTAATAGAACTGAGTTAAGTAGATTTACAACTGGTTACACCACAGTAAGTGGAAAAGGTGTAACCACACACAGAGCTATACCTGAACTCTTTTCTTTTGCAAAGGACAAGAAGTATCATCTCCCATACTGTTTGACTTCAATGACAATAACTTTGGAATTACAGGTGCATCTGAAACTGAGGAAAGTCAAAAGAGTTACTTAATTTACATCTCATTTTAATGGCATGCTACTGTTACTGCTAGGAGAGGTGTACTCAGAAGGCTGCAACGAATTGACTCCAGTACATCCCCTGCAAAACGGGCAACGGTAAATCCCACAGGCCAGCAACCCCTCGGTGAAACCGTAACGAAGGGACACGATACCGGCCTTTGCATTATTCTCACACGCGCTGACTTTACACTCTGCTAGTACGCTACTAAGTTCCCAGCCGGCCTCACTGAGGGTACGATGACCCCAATACGCCCAGCGGCCTCAGCATCTGCCAAGGATCTCACCTGGTGCCAGTGAGTAACCTGCCCGGCACACACCAGCCAGCCCGACGCAAGTGATTCGCGCTGGGACACCTGTAGCTTTTTCTCACCAGAAGCCCCCTCACG
>VXBL01009180.1:174682-236125 GCA_013400195.1 Aramus guarauna
GCAGAGCGCGGCCCGTGCGCCGCCCACCCCCGTGCCGCACCTGATCCGCCAGCCGCCCCGCGGGGTGCGGGAGCATCGGCCCGGTGAGGAACTGGCCCGGCCGCCCCGAAACACCGCGGCTGGGAATAGGGGCGAGGGGGCACGACGGCGACGGACCCCGCACGCGGCAACTCCGGACAGCGGCGCTCTCCCCCGGCCTTAATTAAAAACAGCCGTCGTTTATCGTCGTGAAGAAACACGCTAAGCCGTTGGCATACCGTGTCAATCATGCCGGTTTAGGCTCGTACACGATATCGGATGCTAAATACGAGATGCAGTATGAACTACAACCTCAGCACCTACGTAACACTCAGGCAGAGCCCCCTGGGCGGACGTTAAAGGCCTCCCCAGCCCGGTTCTGCTCCCGCGGCCGCCGGAGCGGGGACAGAGCGAGGGCAGGGCCGTCCCCTCGGCCGGGCACCCGGCCTGCTTTCTTAGGAAGCACGCTGCTGTCATCGAACAGCCTACGTCTAAATGAGGGGCAGTCACCCCCGCCCAGGTGACATTGTATACACGGAGCAAAGTAGTCCAGATCATTCAGGGTTTATGACTTTGTGATTGGAAATAACAGAAAACCTCACTCGGTACACAGTACACTTCAGTTTGTCAAACTCCAGTTTCAACGGTGTCCGGACTGGTGAATTTTGGAGTGAGCTATCACTAAGGGAGCTGCATCACGGGTGAGGCCTTTCCACCCAGCTCGACAATAAGGATGAGTGGAGGATTAGTTCCTAACACTCTCTTAAGGCTACAGGGACAGGTTTGTGCAGCTATACTGCTCCCATTACCTATATATCCTTAAAAAGTCATGGTAATGCTCAGCGTTACTGGCACCTTGCAACCGTTAATACAGCAAAATTCACGTCACAAAATAGAGCCCTAATCTTATTATCCGAATAAGCAAATATTCCTGTATAGGCATGGAGAGATAGAGAGGAACGCAGAGGACTTTCAGAATGTTTCAACAAAATTTTACTAGTTTAATGTGCTTTCTTACCAGAGGGGTGAGTGTGTGTCAATTTTTGTTAATAACGCTGTTTGACCTCATTGACAATCAGGTCATGTGTCCCTGAATGGTCAGTGCCGAGTTCCAACCTCTGCCCAAGAGGCGTGTCAAGAGACTTGAGACACAATTTAGCCACTCGAAATGCCAGTTTGCTCCCTAGAATAATCCATTGCCACTTACACTTGATTTTGATCTCTACCTATTGGAGGAGTCTCACTTACACAGTTCAGCTGCACGTACCTTACATCAGTAAGTGGCAGGGCCTTGGGACATGCTGAGCATCCCCAAAGACGAGGCCTCAAAACTTGTACATTATCTGTATAGATGAGAGACCTCTAGCAAGTAAAGCAAAGGTTGCTATAATAAGCCTTTAGTCTACATTAAATGTTTCAGTGAACGGGCTTATAAACCCTGCAGAAACAAGTAAAATACAAGTTCAGACTGCTTGTTGGCAGCCTAAGCCACTTACACAATTTTTGATTTATTTTTAGTGTTTGAAAAGTTGGGCATGTTGGAGCATGACATACTCCTCTCTTATCATTCAGTCTATATGTAGGATGCAAAATCTTTGCAAGAGAGATGTGGAGGTGGGGGAAGTCCCTTCAGCAAAGAAGAAAATTAATATTCTACAGCTCTAAATGCAACCTATGTATTTCAATGCATATTGTGTGTCTACTGTATTTCCGCTAGCTGAAATTCCAGAGTGGTGATTAAAAATGGGATTGAAACTTAAGCAAAGCAATTATTTTATTGCAAATACTCATTTAGGTCCCAATCCCACAAAGATTAAACAGATTAGGTTCACTCAAACGAGCAGCCATGAGTGTTGTTCTAGTATGTGAAGTCAGAAGTGTGCACAAGTCTTGGCAAAATCACATTCTTTGTACAGAGGTCTGATCCCAGCCAAATTACTTTCATTATTTTCACTGATACTGGTTAAGAATCAATTCTTGTCCTTGGAGCCAATCCCTTAGGTACGGGGCGTCCTTCACCATAGTTCAGACTTCACACTGCTTCCCCTGGTGTCTGAAAAAGTTCCACACTTTCCAAGATGTGCCCAACACTGATTTTTAGTTATAAACTAATATGTAACTCAGATGAGATATAACGTGTATGATGCTCAAGGAGTGAATATGTGAAAAATTGCCATATCAAAGTACAATTAGGTGCATGGGTTGGCTCACTCAGGAACATAATGATACATAGTTGGCTTTGGCAAATTTTTTTTTATATATTTCATGGCAGAATAAACAGAAAACACCTGATTTCCTATTAAAACTAAGGAAAATTTCTGTAATCTTAGCTGTAGTGTCCAATGTTTGCAGCTGTGGAACACAATTATATACACAATTTACATTTTTTACTTACTTTTTAAGTATTTGCTGATCTAGTGATTAACTTCTTGTCCAGGGCAGGATTATTTCATTTAGCAGGCACTGGCCCAGTCCAGCAATGTAATGTATTATCCTCACTAAGATTTATGAAAGCTGTGACAGTTCACTTTTACAAGAGGCTTAGAGGTTTTTGGAGTACTGCAGAATTAAGCCTAGTAAATTAAATTCTTAAAAACTATGCACCAAGTTAAAACTATTGACATCAGTTGGCAGTTTTAATTTCTTTTTTTTTCTCCTTTCCTTTTTTCTTTTCTTTCTCTCTCTCTCTTTTTTTTTTTTTTTTTTTTTACGACAGCATAAATTCTGAGTCATTAGCACCAATGCTTTTCTTCACACAGCACCATAAAATTCAGTAGAGATACTTCTGTGGATAACAGCTACTCATTTACTACTCACGCAAAATTAAGAGCCAGCTTCAATTACTAACTTCACATTATGGTGATAAAGCTCTAACCTGCACTGAAGAGTCAGGTGAGTTCACATCACCCAAGCTAGAAGCAGAATCAGTCCATTAAAATGGCATCCAACTAATCCTTCCCAGGGACAGGGCTTATGACTTTGGATACCATTCTGTGTTCATAGTATAGTTTGGGTTGGAAGGGACCTGTAAAGGTCGTCTAGTCCAACCCTCCCTGCAATGAGCAGGGACGTCTTCCACTAGATCAGGTTGCTCAGAGCCCCATCCAGCCTGGCTTTGAACACTTCCAGGGAGGGGGCATCTACCACCTCTCTGGGCAACCTGTTCCAGCGTTTCATATCTAGTCTACATCTACCCTCTTTTAGTTTAAACTCATTACCCCGTGTCTTATCACAACAGGCCCTGCTAAAAAGTTTGTCTCCGTCTTTCTTATAAGCCCTCTTCAGGTACTGGAAGGCTGCTCTAAGGTCTCCGCAGAGCCTTCTCTTCTCCAGGCTGAACAACCCCAGCTCTCTCAACCTGCCTTCATACTGGTTTAGATATTTACAGTAATAAGCAGCATGCATATACCAGCCTCCATCAGCCCTAAGCCAAAGGTCTTCACTTCTGTTGTAAGGTACAGACACATCACATGTTACTCCGGGTTTACATGAGCCCAACAGCCTGGGCATCAGCCAGGTTCTCGAGTGCCAAACATAATGTATATCCAGCAAGGAGCTCGGCTGAGCACATTTACTGCTGATTCAACAAATAACTTCAAGCACATAATTTTAAGCAGACACTACTGAAAATCATACAGTGTTATTTATAGTTAACCAATGTTGAGTTATTGAACCAACTTCTTGTGAAATCAAATTTCGCAGACTAACATTTTTTAATATATTGGAGTTCAACAACAGAATTATAATTCATTGTTCTCAAAACCTTACCATACTAAAACCATCACTGCCTGAGTAATTTCCACAATTTTAAGAAACACAGAATCCTCTCTGCCTTCTGTAATGACACCAGACTGGGGCCTTGGGACTAAACATGGAGCTAGGGACTATGTGCTGTAGTTGGTATGGCACTGAATATACTTCCCACTAATGAATGTATTCTTATGATGAATCCACTGCCACAAGTACAAGTGGGCTTTAAATAGTTGCTGCAGCATGTAAGCATCTGATGATCACTTGCCTATTTATAGCACTATTTAAAAGGACTTCACCCACCAAACAAAGTAGAGGGTACAATACCTCTACAAAATGTTTATTCTCAAATTGACTTGGAGAGTCTAATCTTGAAAGCACAGACTTCCATAAATGAGCAACTTAGTATGAAAATGTTTTCTTGCCATAATATATTTCAAGATCACAGAAATTATTCTCAGACATTAGTAAGGACTAATTCTTACAAAACTGTCTTACTTCCTACAGTGTCTAGAGTCTTTTCAAGACTAAAAGATTGTCCCAGTCAGTATAGCATTAAAAAAAATTTAAAAACAATAAAAAATTTCAAAGATAGGAAGGACCACACAGTTCTAAGAACTGTTTGATTATTTGCTTTTAAATTTATAGACCATGTTCTATGTTAAGTCAACACAGGTTCTGTAACCCTGGATCCAGAAAACAGGCCAGCAGCCATGCTTTTGAAATGGTAAAGAAGTATTGGTGGGTTTAAAAATCCAGAAAAGAGTAAATATCCTAATTCACTGAATTTAAAAAAAGGAAGGGATAAATAGGCATCCTGCAAGCATATCTTGTACATAAGACTGGTTTAGAATTGGGACCAAGCCCAAGGAGTATGTTCAGATGAGTGCAGTTATTGCCCAGGTCACCCATTCTGTCCCTCTCTGAGGTAAAATGCCATTATTTCAAATTAACTTTGTGATTTAAGCTGAAGTGTTTTATTGTGCAGCTGGAGGCAGGGAAAGGAAAGGTCTAAAAGCCTCAACCATAGGTGGCTATGGGTTGTTATGCTGCAGTAACTCTATCATTACAGTTATATGACTCTACCCACACAACTTTTAATATGAAGGTTCAGTTAATAAAATTAAGCCATTAAAAGCTTCTTAGGAAATAACTCATTAATACAAACTAATGAGGTAAAATTCTACATTCCTTACTGAATGATTCTGCATTCCTTGAACACCTAAAACTTTTGCCAAAGGTAAGTAAGTGTTAGTGTTGAACTGTTAGGCTTGTCTACACTTGAAAGTTACTTTGGATTAAGGCAGGGAATGAATTTCAAGTGTAGCAGCAAATTTGGAAGAATTCCAAACACAGACAAATCACACACGACCCAGTCCTGGAAGGTACCATGGGTTTTCAGCTCATAACTGATGCTACATGTGCAATTCAAATAACATATTCTTAAAGATTTCAGATTAAAAAGAGGAAGGAAAAAGACCAAAACCCTCCAGCATGACTAACCATCCCCTTTGTGCCTCCCATTCTTACCTGCATGCCTTGCACAGGTTACCCTATACCCAGCACTCCTCTTTTACTGACTCTGATATGCCCCTTACCCTCCTTCCAACATTTTTCTGATGTTTATGAGCCCTCAACCTAACAAGTGCAAACACCACAGACCAGAAGAGGGAGGAAAGAGAGATTGTATGAGAGAAGGGAAAAATCAACAAAAGATCAAACAAGAAAAATGTGAAACTAGCATACCTTCACTGCTCAATCACTTCGTTCTGTCGGGATCTCATTCGTCATATTGTATGTTGTCTAGAGCCCAATCCAAAATCTAATCAAATAAGCAGAAGTCAATAGGTGACTTGAAACTCTTCAATTCTGGACAGTTCTCTTTACAGTTGATCATAACACAACTAGAACTCAGTCATATAAAACATTATTTAATAAATAACAATTACACATACTTTCAGATTCAAGCCTACATATTAAATAACTCACATTCACCTCTATTGATACTTAAAATATGGAATTATACATATGACTAAAATTGCACACGTGGTTTGCAGGATCAGGTCCCAAACTGCTGGATTCTGTTTTGAACTTCATACTGCATGCTTGTGGTTTCAAGACCATATTATAGGTGAAATTCTTTGCAGCCAAGATGTAAACATCACAGGCTAACATCTTCTCATGTATACAATGGCCTAATTACTTTATTATTTTTTATTTATATAATATCCCCAGGGTGCCAAATGTTTTACTGAAAAACATCCAGACAAAGCTGCTGCAGCTTCAACTAGCTAAGGTGAGTGAAAGAAAGGAATGCAAGACAAAGTAATTGAGCATTGAAGTTTGACATACTGTATTAGTTATGTGGCTTGGATATTTTCTTTTAGCCCTTTTGAACTTTTGTTGATTTTATTTTCTCTCTTTCTTCCCTTCCCAGTCCTATTTGATTGCAAGGACACAATCCACTGAGTCATGACATAGAAATGGAAGGAGATTTGAGAGCAGCCTGCCTCACAGATGCAGCAGAGCCAAAAATCAAGCAGCTAGATACATAGTCATTATCTTTCATAAAGGAAATTTCATCCAGCACAGTAAAAATGCCTGAAATAAGACTGCTTAAGCTATATTTCTGTCCCTAAATAAATTGGCTAGATGTTCAGAATCTAGCTATAAATTCCAGTGAAATCAGAAAATTTCATGTGAATTAAAAAAAAAAACAAACAAAAAACCCAAGCAAACAAACCCCCTCCAACCACTAACCCCTCCCCCCCAAACCAACCAACTACAAATCCAGAACTTGCAAGTGCTTATTTTATTAAATGTTTTGTTATCAGTCTGTCTGCAAAGGGGCTTGAGGATGAGGAGATCACGAGATGTTTATAAGGTGATAAAGTATGATATTTTTGGAGCCCAATTTTAAAGCAGAACCATAAAATTAGTCTCCCTTTGGTATACAGTTTGTTTCCAAAATTGCTTCTCCACAAGGAGAAGTCACCCATTTAAACCTACTAGCTTATGAACTTAAATACTGACTTGTGGCAAAAATTTCTGGATTTGGGAATCACTGAGTAACCTATTGCCCAGGCTCCAATTTATTTCTTGTTTGAACTCCAAAAGTTCAAGGAAGGAATTCTGCACTGCTACTCTGTGCTCAGTTTAGAACTTCACCTGGAGAACATACCTTTTCTAATTTTGCAATGGAAATTACCAATACTACTACAAAAGAAATGGTAAAAGTGCTTAATTTTATACTTTCCTATGTGACTTGCAGTTTAATAATTCCAGCTAGATCTAATGTAAATTTTTTTCCTTCACATGTACTGTGCAGTGTTAAATATTTCAGAGGATATATTCTTTTGTCTTTGTGTGTACGTATAAGAGTTAGAGTCTTTTTGCAAGGGTTGGATCTCAATTTCATCCCTCTGAGCAATCTGTAATATGTTACATTCCTTATTTTGCTTTAGACTGCTACCAATTAATGCCTTATGTTGGATATTTGTTTGTTTTTCCCACATGTTAATTCATCATCCTTGGAATTACAATAATACATGTGCCAGGGAATATGACCTATCAATCTTAACTATCCTTTATTGAGTCTGAGTGGAGATGTAAGACCAGTACATACATATAATATTTGAAGGACATACACTTAAATTTGACACATAATTTGCTGCTGGAAGACTTTCATGTCATACGTTGATTCATAAAGTATCAATTATTTAGTATAGATATGTGTGAATTGCTATCAAAATCCATTCTTTGTTGCCATTCGCACATTAAAAAAGACAAATGCAAGTTTTTTTCCTTCACGTATACACAAAAGATGAAGAGAGGTCTTGAGAAAAGAGAGAGAGGAGGAAAACCAACCCAACTCCCTATCTGCTCCTTTACCAACCCTTGAGAGAAAAAGATCGGTCTTTCCAATACTTGGGTCTCTTGATTGCACCAGTGAGAATGGGGCTCATGGAGAAAGACAATCTTACAACATAGAAGTCCACGCAGATAATATGAAAGTAGCTGAAAGCTTCTTGAAACAAACCGACCAACACCACCAATCGTAGCGCAGATCTAAAGACAAAAAAGTGTGAAATACCAGTTCACAACCAGTCCAGAGTATATTCATCTAGCTGTATTTTCATTAACATTCCTCACTTAAGGGCCAAACACAAGCCTTGGTAATTCTCACAGCTGCTGTTTGTAACCCACCAACATTCCTTGCCTTGCACAATTTAACAAGAATTTTATGTATTTCTGAATTATTTGTTCCACAGAACTGGCAACATCAAAAATGAAGGTGATAATGAGCTGAAGGACATCAGCAAGCTAAGTACGTCAGAGCCAGTGCCCCCAGTGTTATCACGTGGAAATTGCTGAAAAGCAGGGACAATCCCAGCCCCGCTGTATCACGGGGCCAAGAACCTTTTGTACAAAACGGGTTGCTCACAATCACCCAGCGTGAGCTGTGCATCTGTTGAACCATCTGAAGTTTATCAGACAGACAACAAAATTCCACACTCAGTGCTGTTGAAAACTGTGGACAAAAAGAAATAATCAAAGGTAAGTTATACTTTTAGCAGAGATCATGAATTTATGTATCCAGTAAATTTGCTATTCAGGTCTTTCAATTTTGCTGTTGCCTTTAGGATTAATTTTATCTTGAGGACTAGGAGTTCCATCTGCACCAAAACGTTTTTTCTGGCCAGCATGGTAGGTATCCACCACAGCAATATAGATCTGCAGGAAGTTGCAAAGCTCATACTAAAGAAATTCATGCTTTTCTGAACTAGCCAAAATGTACTTAAAAATTTCAGCTTGCATAGGGTGTAAGAGACCAAAATTACTACGAAAGAAACATTATGCATTTACATTTCCTCTTTGATACTTGTTTCATTCAATTGCCCTTTTGGGGCGGGGGGGAACCAACAACAAAAACCCCACACAAGCCATTTCTACACAACATGCTCTTTATAAAACATGGAAGGATAATATTTACCTACTCTAGAAAATATACTGATACATCCAAGTATACACAGGAAAATCTGTAAGCCAGAGAGCTCTTTGTTATCTCACAGATGAAGATAACACATTTTTTCATGTTACTTACATATCTATATATATTTAGATGTCAATATATTTTGATATCAAGAGACAACAGAAGCAGAATGGTTAACTACGTTGAAAATTGTTCCTAATGTGTGAGCCACAAAACTATGAGGGTGAGAAAGGCCTCATGCTGAAGAACATTGGCTGGCCTCCATCTGTCTCATCCTGTTTCTCCCATGAAATAGACCAACCACTTTGTTAATGAACAGTAACTAATTCCAGAAGGAATACGAGATACAAGAACATTCCCATCATCATTTTTAAAAAAAAAGAGCAAGACGTGTTAATGACGAGACTGTGGGTATCTCTCTATTAACAACTAGCACAGTACAACAGGAAGGGCTCTACAGAACAAAACCGTATGTGCTGAGGGTCTGATGTCTACACTACACACAGCTTCTGGAGAGTTATTTCCAACCTATTCCAGTGTGGACTGCACATCCATTAGTTGTTAGAATATGTTAGGTCCTGGGTCAGAGTTTAATTTCACCCAGGAGATATCCCAATTGTGTACTCTCAGACTGCAAACCATCTTGCAAACCAAAGCCCCACATGTGGGGAATGACCAGGAGGTTAATTTCCAAAGCCCGCTCCCGATCTAACCTAAAATGCCGAAGCAGGCTTATCCCAAATACCTCACAGGACACAGCTTTAGTCTAACTGCTTTATAGAAACCCATGCGGGCCAGAGAAATTTACAGACGAGATACTGCAGGGTGCTGATAGCACTAACACTTGCTGCCTACCAAACAGTTGCATCTGATAGTATTCTAAGGTGTTCACACTCAAAGTGAATTCAAATCACAAAACATTTTTAGATCTCTGCTTCTAAGGGTGGAAATCTATGCCCATGCAGAGAAACAGCTTTCGTGTACTGTCCTGCCCTTCTCTATTCCTATTTTGACTCCATATGATGTCCAGGCTTTGTACTGGGCCTCTGCTGGGGAGAACTTCACTGACTGTCCATGAAGGGCTGTAGAATCCTTCTCCCCAGTCCTTTCTCCTCTCAAACAAAATGCAAACAACTCTTCCATTACACTTGGAACCTTACATATCCATACGTGTACACTTGAGGCAGACGTACCAGAGGAGATACTGTCTTGTGCTTACCTTTATTTCTTAAATGCTTTTACTTCAAGGTAAAAATATTCAACTCAGTCCTATTTCATTGTATGGAATGGAAATCAGATCCCTGAAGAGAAAGCAGCTGAATTCTTTGGGGCCAAAATTTCAGTGTTAGAAATATAAAAGGTAGCAAATTCTCTTTAATGCAGAAGGGATTACAAAGGTAATTTCTTAACAGCTGCATAACAAATCCCCACATGCATTCATGATAAACCAGACTTACCTAGCATAGGTATAAGAACGCTTTTTTTTTTTTTTTTTAAAACCAAAACCAAGAGAGACTTTGCTGATGCAACATACTTTCTTTTACCTTTTACATAAAAAAGTGTGATGGCAACAAATGAAACTATCCATCCAGCAGAAAGGCTAAGTTAGCATCTGTTAGGTCAAGTTAGCAAAAGACAGACAAAAGATATGACTGGGCTGCTGCTCTCTTATCTAATTACAAGAAATGCAGTTAATGTTTGAGAGTAATTCCTATCCTAAGTAGTAAAACTAAAGCCCATAAGTTTTGTGTATTTGCTGAATTTCTGTGGGTAAAAAAAAAAAAAGTCCAAACCTACACATTCAGCAGTTTAGTTGAATTTTCTTGTTCCACATGTAGCTTTTGAAATACAGGTTTGTTGTACTACTCAAAACTTAGTCCTTGGTAACTATTAGCATTTTATTAACAACGCCTATACGTACATTTTTTACTGTAACCACATATATGTCTCACAGGGGCATAAGCTGGGGAGCATTCTTAGCTCATACTTGTTTTCCCCATGCAGCCACACATGTGGTGAACAGCTGTAGAAGTTGTAAAATTGTCTTTACACACTGCACATGCTGTTGAATATAATATGCACACACATTATGTATGAAGCAAGTCCTGAAGCAAAATAATGCACTGAATGTTTCTTTTTACTTATTTTTGTAAATATTTGGTTTTCTTTAAATAAAGACAAATGTTTGTTGTTTAAATTCTTTCAACAAAATAATAGCCCTTAATTATCCAGAATTGCAGGTTTACCGGTTCTTCCCATGAGCAAGCCTTTTAAGCACCTCCACTATGGCAAATTATCAAATGCTGTCAAAAGTGAATCTGCAAAGCAACTGTTACTATGGTATTGTGACCAGCTCCACTGCAATAAAATATAGAAATATAAAATATAAATTGTTACTTAGATATACATTTTTCTCCGGGGTGCTATAAGCAAAAATTGAAAACAGCTGACACTGAGTCACCTTTCTAGATAATAAATGTTGCAAATATGAATCTGATGTGTGAAAGGGTGGGGGGAAACTCCAGGGACTAACACTCCCCTCGTTAATATTGCACCACCAAACTGAAGGAAAGGTGGGGTGATTTCCCCATCTCTGGTGAGAGCTTAGTTTTCTGAACGCAGCTAAATCAATCCCCACAGAGATATCTTATCTGCAAGGCTCATGAAAAATATCTGAAGAGTAAATGGTTAGCATTTGGAATGGACCACACTGTGCAAATTAACAGTTATTTCATAAGAGATTTCCCATGGTAGATATTCCCAAACCCAACTATGAGGCCTTCACTCCCACACCCACCACAAATGATATTATTTGAATGCTGTGCTATCCTATTAATATGCTCAGGGTAATTTTAAGCAACAAAATACATATAGTCAAGCATAGTAAAATGGTATGTTATTTCTTTTTTTTTTTTTAAAGAAAGCAGATCCATTTAAATGAGAAACACCTCCCTCTGCTCCCATCTTCCATCTGCCAACAAATACAGATATTGCACATGGGGCTTATCACACACTAGAAAGCAAAGCATTATACAAGCCCACTGTTAATTTAGCTATGTAAATGTGAGCAATCTTTTTTTAGTTTGTGCCTTTTTCTGCATTTCTACAGTCCTTGTAACATGTTCAAAAGAATAAGCACTATTTTGAAAATTTTTAAAATTATTTGTCATATTTTAAATTACATTTTGACCATCTATATACTGTAGAATATGCTATCACTTTGATTTTAAAGTTAAACATATATGAAAAGAGAAGTAATCAATTTCACATACCAATTGTCTGCAGGTCTTTCCCACTTACCTACCACACATTTTCTGCATACACTAAAACCGGTCAGATTAAACTTAAATTTTCATTATAATACCTAAATACATTACTCTCTCCCTTTTCTGTATAATACATAAAAAAAACCCTCGCAACCAATTAAACACCCTAAACTTTTACAAAGTTGTTTTACTTTACTACTTTTAGTATTAACTTATGCTTGTTCTGCACGACAGAACAGTGCGTAGATTATTCTGGTATTCTGATTATTTAGGGTATCATCTTACCTGTCTTTGCCAGTGGTTTTTAGGGAACTTCATCCATAATGCACATCTTCATCAAGCCCCAGTTCAACCAATTACCGATGTGTTTACCAATAAGTTAATAAGTTGTTCCCCTCAGAGTTAGTGAAATTGCTTGACTGTCTAAGTTGCGTTGACTAAAGCCGTAATGAGGTCATCTCATTAATGAGAGATGCAAGTTGGAACCCCTCACTATTTCAGGTTACACGAGTTCAGAACTCCTGGTGGTACTAGCAAAGAAATACTAGCCAGAGACCAAGACTCAAACAAAGATGAGACTCAGGCCAAAATAAGCAAAGGGAAAAGCTCATACTATTTGGTAGGATGCTGCATTGCGTTCCTTGTAGAACACTGCATTACTCAGCTGAGGCCCCAGTCCTGCTAGCTCTGCTCACTGGGAGAATTCACACATTATTTGACACAAGAGTGACTGAATCGGGCCACTTCAGATTAAAGAGCCTGTGAACTTTAAAATTTAGACATATATTCACCAAACAATTTGCTCACCCAAAAGTTAGGTTTTTTCTATTATTGCAGCAATTGTAGTTCATTGTAGTTAAGCCATTGTCGATACATAGGAGAGAGATTGGATTTGTAGCATGAGGATTATCTCCATAGCTACTATAAGAGATATCAGAACCAGATTCTTCAAACATACCAGGGCTGGCTTTTTTTCCAGCAGAGATCTGGGAGAAGAGGAGCGGGGGGAGAGTTGGAGAGATCCTTAGACCAGGAATGCAACTTTCAGTAACGACTTACAGATGTCAGAGTAACATTCTGGGATCTTCCTATTAGCCCAAAGTTATTATTTATAACGTCTGTGGAATAAAAGCCCCTTGCATAAGACTGTAAACAAATTTCTTGACTGAACTGGCTGTGGTTCATCCAACTTCAGCCCCGGGGGCAGAGAGGGGCAAAGGGGGTAAAAGGGGCCTAATTTTGTAGTATCACACTCAGATTTCTTATGATTTTATCAGTTCTTTAGAGATGGGATGTCTCTACTATTTAGGTTCCAAATCATCACCACAAAACTATTGAAAATGCCAATGATAAAGTAAAACCACACCCACCATTATAAGAGACATATTTGAATTTAGACATGCAACTGTAATGAGAAAAGATTGGAATTTTCACTTAGAATATATGAAATCCACTGCCAAAAAGACAATGAAAAAGCATCCAAGTTGGCCAGCTCATATGTATCTAGGAGACTTTATGTTTAAGTGCATCCAGCTTTCACAGTAAATAGCGTAATATGTAATTAATCATATTTCAGCAGTAAATATCAAGATGCTGAATGCCTCACGTGCTATAAAAGGCTTCAATTTCAGAGTCTCATTTGTAGAAGCTGTTTAATAGAAGTTATTTGTAAAAATTAAAATCAACATTGGATCTTCATGCTGGTTCTTAATTATCAGATAAAACTCTTAACAGTGTATCTTTGATGTAAAGCAAGGACACACTGAAGGTGACATATTTCCTTTACACATGAAAATAAACTGTTTCCAGTGTGTGTCACCACAGAAGAGATTTGTCACCACATGTACTTCAGGATCAACAAGAGACAATTTGATTGCATCAATTAGATTTTCATTAGGATGCCAATCAGCATTTTTCCCAGCAAAAAGACACTAAAGTGTGCCTGGAAGCATCAACTGTGTCTGTCACCAAGATTTGCTGAGGGGGAGCAGATAAGGAAAGAAAAGGCACACCTGGAGCCTCAGAGCCCCGTGGGGGAGATTAGCAGAAGGTGGCCCCATATTCCCGTTCCCCAGTCCTATGCAGACTGTGCCAAGAGGTACCCGGCCCCAGCAGCACAGACCTTCTGGCAGCAAGAATGGAGGCTCCTGCTCCTCACCAGCTACACGGGAGTGAGCCTGAGGCACCTGAGCTACATTCAAGTGCCTAAAACTGCAGTAGCAGTTTTAAACGCTTGGTGCTTCTACAAGCTAGTACAATGTAGGAGGTTGAGCTGGACTTCTCTTACCTGGTATGACCTAGGAAACTGCCCTCTTTGCACATACACAGATTCCTCCTAAAACTAGCAGGTGTCCAGGCACCATGAGGATCTCATTCTACATTGGGGGGAATTACTGCCAAAGTGCAGGAGTAACAACAGTTGTGCTGGACCAGGCCCATGGTTCAGCTGGTGCAGAGCTTTGTTCTTGCCACAGCTGAGTCATAAAACTTCAAGGAGTTTTGCAAGAGGTAGTTAGGTCACATCTGTCTCAGGTAAAGATTCTTCTAGACCCCATGAGTCAGAAGCATAAGAATTTATCTCTCTTCTAAAATGCTTTATTCTTTACTTAACAGCATGTCAAATCAGAGTAAGATTGGGGTTTTTTTCATTGTCAGAGTAAGGTTGGGATGTTTTTCATTGTCAACCCCTTTTCTAGATCCCATTAAATTCTAGATATCAAACAGTATTCTGAAATAATGAATTCTGCAAGGAAAATACACATTGTATGAAAAAAGCTTCCTTTCAATTTTGAAGGCAAAACATTTGAGTCTTGTGAATATCTTATTCCCTGTGTTTTGTAAGATAAAGTGAATAGCCATTCCTGCTCTAGCTCTTACTTTGCAAAAGACTAGATACATCATGGCACAGCTTATTAATCTAAGCCATATAATTGTCTTAATTGGAGGTTTCTCACCTCTCTGAAAGCTTTTCTGTGGTTTTATCACTTTTTTTGACAAAACTAATCTTGCTGTAGCCTACTATAATTTTGGGCAAGAAAGATTTTGCAGCGGCAGGAGTCTTATCAACACGTGTGACATACTCTGTCTTCTCTGCTCCTGTTATGCTCACACTCACAGCACACAACAATGTCCTGCAGGGAGAGCCACTTGCACGAGTGGACACACAGGGAATTGAGGATGCCTTGCAAGCGGCAGCTCTGGGCTTTCTGTGTTTGTAGATGTCAAATATACAAGTAACAATATCTTTATAATTTTACTTAGGGGCAAAACATTTTGCCCAACAGTTACAGAGGACTGTTCCCTTCTGTAGTAAAAAGCAGCAGCAATGCAGAAAAGTGAAATGTTTCCAGCACTGAGGTTAATCATTTTAGGACAAGTCCAATAGCCCTTTTTGGAAACTTTGCACAACTGAGGACTGGCATTTGACGAAGTTTTTAATCACAAGGGAATGCTGAAAGCATTGAAAACTATTTCAACTTAATGGAAAAGTACATGGCATGTTAAAAATTTTAAAGAATATATCTTCAAAAGAGCTTCAGCAACACCATTCAATTTAGGTTTCTCATGAGCCTCAAAAAACGAAAGTATCGAATAGACCTTTATCCATATTTCATGAAATATTAGAATTATTTATGTTCCTACATAATTTTGCTGAAAACTACAGCTAACTGAGCACCACCTGTGAAATTTACATATTCTGTGTAAAATCATACAGATAAGACTTCTTCATGTTGTAAAATCTGCTTAAGTCCTCAGATCCTCACTACTGGACAATAATACCTGAACATTAGGAGATTTTGCACAAAAAAAAACCAACCAGCCTGAGATTTCTCTCAGTGTTTCATTTTTCTTGGTAGCATAGCTGATGAGCAGGTGCTTATTCTGCAATAATTCCTTGGTTTCAGCTTCTCTAAGCTGTCATATCCCTCATATTTGCAAACTGCTGAAGCTGTAATGAAACTCATTCCTAGCTCTGTTCACCACATCCATCAACAATTAACACTTCTCAAAATTTACCATTAATGCATGTAGTACAAGGTGTTCATGGAAAATCTTAAACATCCTGTAAGACTCCACTTCAGCTCCTCAATCTATCTATTCAACTGCCTATAAATAAATTTGTTCAGAATTATTACTGTAGAGTTTACAATTATGCAGCTTTAAAATTAATGAGATGCAATATGAAACACTAAATCAGATATTCACTAGTTCGTATTTTCCTAGATAATAGTTTCTAATAAGTAGAAATAGAGAAACCTCAATTAGTTAACAATACAAATACTTGTATTAAAAAAAATAAAAATTGCATAAATATTATATATATGTATCTATACATGTATAGTATTTTTCTTCATTCTAAGCAGTGCAATGTCTCAGTTGTGTTAGGATTACACAAACAGAAAGGAAGAATACTTGCCATACTACAGAAATAACTGCTGTTTCCATTTTGTGTCAGCAAAGAAAAATCTCTGTGAAAATGAAAAAAAAAAATTCTATCTCCTTTCTAGCAATGTGTAAATTATGTTGCAACTACAATTAAAAATGTTTTTAAAAGGGTAGTAAATTATTTATTATTCTACTATAAACCTATTTGTACTGTCAGCCCAAGATTTTAGATTGATAAAGAATATCTTCATCTTTGATTAACTTATTTTCATTTTAGATACAATTCTAAAACGTATAGTTTTATATTCCTAAACAGACCTTTGTCTCTGTTTCAGTAGTTCTCCTATAAGAAGAAACATTATAGAAGGACCTGAAATAAATTAACCAAATACATTATGTTAAAAAGGTTTAATAAAGCAAGTTTTACCATGTTAAATCTAGCCAGGAGTTATCTCTTCTTTAGTGAATAGAAAGATATCGTTCATAATTATTCAGTTTTAATTCTTGATTAGTGAAGTCAAGAGCTGTAGTACCTCATGAGAGCTCTAAGAAATCCTAGGTTTGATCCAGCTCTTATTAACTTTAACAGCAACTGAAGTGGGCTCCATTTTTCCCTTGATATCTCCACTGTACTATAGGCAAACCATCCTTTTTCATTTGTGCTCTTTCACAGATAATATATTTGTTTATACTGAAGTAAAAGTATTTCCTACTTAATATAGGGATATATTATCACTTTTTGAGATTATTTATTCTTTTTAATAATTTTTAAGTTGATTAATAGGATTAATCAAATACTTGAAGAAATACAGAGGACTTACACCTTCCACTGAATCATATGGGTTTAGATCTGTATTAGGACTAAACCCTCAACATGTAACGTTCTTTTACAATACAGCTATAATTTCATCTGCCACTCGCACAGCACAAGAACCTACACAAATAACTGAAAATATACAAAGTACCTGAACATATTTTTTCCTCTATTATGGACATTGTACACATTATATTCACAATAAGTACACAAATTACAGTGGGATTTGACCTCTGCGTGCAGCATTTTTTAACAAATAGAGAATGCTGAAAGGTCATACTGTTAATGAGTCACATAGTTTCTCCACATTTAGAATATTCCAGTGCTAGATGGATACTACAGTGGATTTATGTTTGCAGGAATCACCTGGAAAAGGTATAGGAAGAAATGAAAATAAGTTGCACAGTTTTTGTTACTCAGAGGCAGAAAAGCTGTCCAGAACAATTTGCTCTTAATGGCTGTTTTAGCTCAAAAGAGGCCCCGAAGTGAAGAATAAACAAACTGTCACAGGAACAGAGAATAAGTCTCTTAAGATCAGGGTTAAGGTTCATTGGTACAATTGCTCTAAGGCAAAACATTACCACATCTTGGATTAATCTTGGCATGTAGATAAATGTAAAGGTACAGCAGTAATGCACATATAGTGCCTTTTTTGTAACCCTTGCACATGCAATACAGCCAAATGCACGACACAAAATGTAGTGTCTTGTGAAAATGAAATAGGTATTCTAAATATGTTGAAACAGAGGTTTAGAAATTCAGAAAACTAGATAATAATAAACAAAAGTTAGATAAACATGCTCTGCTGTCAGTCTTACACAAATCGTATTACTCTTGTTTAAGCTAAAACACAGACTCCAGCCAGCCTTCTAGCTCAAAAAAAAAAAACAGTTTTCCCATATACAACTTGCCTTCAGCTTCTTTCTCCTCCACAAACCCTCAACATCTTAATTTTTTGTTTTAAAAGACTATTTTAACGTATTTTGACCCTCCCATAAAGAAAACCAGGTATGCAATTCTCTGCTGGAGGACCAAGTGCAGGATTCAGAGAGTCAGATATGGAAGCTCCTGCACACACCCTGTGAAGAGGTTAGTCCTCTACATTTATTCAAATTGTATCATGTTACTGAGCAAACATTCAGTTTAGCATCAGTTAAAAGAAATGTTGTACCAAAACCCTCTTCCCTTCTCTCTGCTCATTATTCATTGCCCATGAGTACCAGAGTCCAGAATTTAGCCACATCCCACCCCTAGAAACATGCCCACACTCCCCTGCCCATTCCAGCTCTCGGAGCTGGGTCAGAAGCGTCAGCACACAGGCTGCAGTCTCAACCCGAGTAGTCTGTTCTCCTTTGCCACCTTCAAAGCTGCCCCTGTATCAATTGCTCAGCTTCAGGCAGCTGCCAAGGACATGCAGAAGTTGGGACAGTCCTAGCTGCACGAGTGGGACTCAGCGAGGACCTCTCATCTCCTCCCGTGTGAGGTTCCTCATTCCCTTGCTATGGACTGTAGTTTTGGTTAACACACACCTCACCCCGTGCAAAAGTCACATATTGCCACACTGATATAGTGATAAACATTTCTGACTAGTGAAGGAGTGCTACTATTGCAAGAACAGAGTGTATAAAGCTGTATGTCCACACTGCTTATCCTTCCTCGTTTATTTGCAGAGCATAGCTGAGGTGAGAGGGCAAAGGGGGAGAAGCCATTCTTCCAACAGCGAGCATCTGCATCCTAGTGCAGCATTGACTTATCATTTCTCCTCCCTAATGCATAATGCTGGGCAGCATTATTTTAGCAGAGCAAGAGCAGTAACAGTCTATCCGATTTCTGGACAGGGCAAACTCCCAAGGACCATGCTGGTCACTTACTAAGCCTCTCCACTTGCTGATACACTGCTCCCTTCACAGCCTCCTTGGCACAGAGGGGTGGAATATTCCCACTGGCCTCAAACGGTTCTTTTTTCCATTGTGGTATTTTAAAAACTATTATGCTCTCCAGGACTTCTCTGGCCTGAAACTAAGTTAGAACCAGCACTGGTAACAGATGCTGTCACAGGCCAAATTCTAACGTTATTAAACTGTTCTTAACATAACGTGCCTGTGGACACTAATAGCAAAAGCTGCTGTTGACACGCACGAGGGAGGAGTGTTTAATGATGGAGGAGAGGCAAGCAGGCCTTGAATGAGTTTTCTACAGAAGTGGATGCAGAATGTAGTGCTGTGCAGGCAGAAACGACGGGGCAGGTTCCTTGCAGAAGGACAGAGGTTTAGGAGCAGGACCTCATGCTCATGAAATCACTCACGAGTCTGGGGCCTAGAGCTTGCATACGTGGTTTTGTAGCAGCTTCTCTACCAGCTTCAATATTAGTGCCACTGTTCTGAAGCATCAGCATCCACATGCCCAGCTTCAAGCCGCTTCATGCAAGTGGTTATAGGAGCTGCTAAAGTCTGGGGGTGGCCAAGAAGCGGAAGAGTTTTTCAGATAGCCATTATCAATGAGACTGACCTTTAATAATCTTATTTGTGATTCTCAAAATTTCGCTACAACTATTTTAGATGTTTTGAGCACATAAGCATACAGGTAATTTAAATTCACACTGGACATTACTTATTTTCCCTGTATATGAACAAGCAGCTAGTAGGCTTAAAATGGTTTGGCTTTAATTGAATAGTTAATAATTTGGTTTGTTTTTAAACTATGTGGTTACACGGGTTCTGCAAACACAAAAGAGCCAAGGAACAGATTACCAAGCTTTAAAAAAGTTGCAAAATGTCACAATCACCTAAAAGCCTGTAAAACATGTGGTCACTTTATACTTAAAAATCTCACTAAACATGTAATCCCATAAAGCCTGTGACAAATTAACTGATGGTTGTATAGTAAAATCTAATTACAAATTAATTAAAATTATTCTAACTAGTATAGCACACCACCACCACCCCGAAGCTCACATCCTATGTCACTTGAATGTAGGTACCAAGGATGTCTCTTAATTCCCCACCTGCCTTGATCCAGCCCAGGGAACAAAGGGTGTCTCTCTGGCTGCCTGTATCAGCGCTGTAAACAAGCAGGCTCCTGGGAACACCCCATATGAAAATACCTTTGTGTCCAGAGGCGCAGAGTTTGTTAGCTCAATATAATTGATGGCCCTGACCACACTGGCATCCACATGGATTTTTGTCACCAGCATCAACCTTCACTCAGCTCAAAGTCACTCTCTTGCCATTGTCAAACATTTACAGCCAGTTCTACGTGCCTGGCCCTCTGAGGTTAAAGAAGTGCCATTTGTTGAGCAATGGCAATAGTGAGGAAGACTCCCCCCAAAAAAGTAACGACATGCGATGAGCAGCAATGTCATTAGAGTCAAGTTTTTAAGCAAACAGGCAGTTAATCTCCTAAAGACATTGGAACTGTGCAACTTGACTTTGCTGCGTTTACTATATTGGTATTCACAACTGTGCCTTGAGCTAGGCCACAATCTGCAAAAATATGGAATAACGTTCCTTTGGAACTGATGTATTCGTTTTCTTTTTTTAGAGGACCGAGTAGGAGCAGGTATGCCACCTATAGGATACTTACCAGTTCAAAAGGCCTAATCTCTGAAAATCATCTATTATTTCTTATCTTCATGAATTTTGAGGAGACACATCATTAATCACTTTACAGACTCCATGGTACTAGTACAGAGAACTCAACTGGCAACACAAGTTAAAATTAAACTTATACATGCATTTAGAAATTATAATTTGTAACATAACATAAATCAGCCTGTGATACCTACCCATTGGCAGCAGCAGGTTAGCGTCAGGGAGCAGTAGGAAGATGGCTGCTCCACCAGGGAAGGTGAACACAGAGCCAATGGTGACGGTGGCCTCACCAGCAAGGTCCCCATCCCACAGCCCCCTAGCAAGGCAACAGCAACCAGGGCCAGCCGATAGTCTGGTGATCGTAGAACAAGTTTGTGGTGATGAGGCAGGTCATGAGGCCGAGCCAGGAAGCCAGCTGGGGGTCAGGACCTAGCAGGGGCACGGCCAGGCATGGGCAAAAGGGGAAGATCCTGAGGAGGCCCCTCACAGCCCCTTCTCACACTGCTCTTTTCATAGCAGTCTTGTCCAAGGCTCCACGGCTGCACTGTCAGAGTTGGCCTCAAACGCAGGCAGCCAAACCCACTTCCAGGAGAGGAGAAGGGGCCGCACAGCCTGTTGGTGCACTCGGGGTCCTGACAGCTGGGAGAAAGCTCCTTATTCAGCCGCATGGTCTACTTCCTTGATGCCCCAGTGTTGGTTTTCCCAGATGTGTACAGCAGTGTAGCTTCAGCCCATCTCAAAGCCCCAGTCCCTTCACAGAAATGCACAGTAACTGCAGCATCCACACACCTGCGAGCCTGTGTCCTCATCTCCATGCACTGTGCCTTCTGCATTTTAAGGGGAAAAAACCATTTCTGAATGCCACTGATTTCACCAAACATGTACTCCACAGCATAAAAACAACTCACCTGCAAGCAGGAGCAACCAATCCACTTCTAAAATGTGGATTTGAGCAGGCAAAGCTCAGGAACGCACAGAACAGGAAGAGCCTCAGTTAAACATGACACTGGGCTCAAGTCAGTGCCCCACAGGGCACAGCAAGCTCTCCCAGTGCACCGCAGACCAACTCAGCGTAGCTCCATGGCTGACACACTAAGATCTCTGGGGTAGGTAGGCCTCCAGAAGTGCTCAGGAGAAATAGCTACAGCGGTATGAAAAATGCGGGAGTATACTAATAGCATGCTTCTATCCCCAAAGCAGGAATTTGAGCATGTGACTGACTGCCACATACATCCTTGCTCACAAACCACAGGAACACACTGAAGCAAGAACATGTCCCAAGAGCATGGCACTGTGTCTTTTTGTCTGCCCAGAGAGCAGATGCCATAGATCAAGCAGAGACAGCACTATGGCACCCGTCTCCACAGCACATAGAGAAACACACTTCTTCCTGTTCCAGTTTGTGGTTCTACGTACAGTGCCACGCTACTCGATGGTTAGATTTTTGCCTCTCTGATTATGTTCCAGTAACACTTACAAGCTGCAAACAGCCCTACAATTTTAAGAAAGTAAAAAAGAAAAAAGATTCCAACAGAGCAGCACAGACCAAGCATATCCCCCACTCAGATTGTCTCACAAGGGTAACCAGTTCACTGGAGCAGAGACTCCTCCGAATGCTCCAGTAATTCTGTTCCTGGCAGCATAGAGGGGGCCACAAATTACTACCTCCCTCTGTGCCACAGCGGTTCCTTTGCCCTGGCTTATTAGCTTAATCTAGAAGTATGTCAACTTGGAACTAGATTCTGATCTTGAAAACATTTTTCTTAAAGTTTAATAATGAACAGAATAACTGGGTTTCTTTTTTTGATCACACATTTGGTCTGAATGCTCTCTGTCTTTACAAATGTCACAGAGTGTGCAAATGACACACTGGTCATACATTGAATGTCTGAATAGTGACATCATGCTTTCTGATGTTCTGAACAAGCAATCTGATATCAAAAGTCAAGGCCAAAACCACAGAACCACTAATTTTAATTACCTTGAAACAAACGGAATAAACTTTCACCAGTTCCAAGCTGACATCTACTGGTAGAAGACTGCAACAGTGTGGGACATTAGACACAATCAGGAAACACATAGCAAGATACTTTGTTAAGGATCTCCGAGTGGTACCTTCTGAATGATTGGGGCTTGGAAAGGGTAAGAGCTCATAACAGTATAAATTTCATGCAATTCTGCTGTGAGGGTAGTAATCTCTTGCAGAGGGATCAGGCACATAGCTGGGGGACATAACTCCTCAATCATCACCTCAAGTTTTGCATTTCAAGCATAACTTTGAGACAATTTTATTAACGCAAATGATTGTGCTGAAATTCATTTTCATCAGATCTGCTTTGTGTTAGCTTAGATCATGAAGGGTATGAACACATAATAGCTTGCAACTGTGTTAGAGCAGTTCAAGAAGTTCTTAGGTCTCAGCTGAGGCACAGTAATTAATAACATGCATAACCTCCTAGCCAGCTGCAACGTAGAGTCAATCCAGCTTGCATAAAGCCACCATTGAAGAGGGTTTAAAAATTCAAATTATGCTGAAATAAACCATTACTAAATCAGAAAAAGATAGTTTTCTCAAGGACTTGAACTAGTGTAAGAACACGACTTCAACAAAATGAGTTCAGTATGCAGGTAAGGCTGCGGATGCATTTTTTCCACCCTCAGTTTCTCACATAGCCTCATGAAGAGATTAGCAGCATTGGGAGCATCCAAATTCTTCAATACACATGAGTGTGGCACTCAAATTCTCATATGATGGCAGCACTGCCACGCTATAGCTGCACTTGAAAATTGCTGCCATAGATTCTGTCCAAACTACTATAAATTATGTGATTTAACATATTTTTCATAACAGAAATTAGATCCCTAAACACAGAATTTTATCATGTACTGTTGTTTTAGGCAAATATTAGAGGACCTCCTAGAAAAGAACAGGTCCCTTTCTGACATATTCAAAGAGGGCATCCCATGAAGGAAAAGAATCAGTCTTTTAGTAACTGAGGGCTTATTTTCATGCTCAATGTACAGAGGAATGGGCACTTCCACAAGACACCCCCCCTTTCAAAGCAGAGCAGCCCCCACATCCGCATTCAGGTTGTGGTTTCTAGAAGCACAGAAGCAAGCTGGCCATCACAAGCGAAGGCCTGACCAGGCAGAAATTACTTTGAGCAGGTAATTAGTGAAAGGAACATGGGTAAAGAACAAACTTAGAAGATCCAAGGAGTAAGCAGACATCCTTTACTGACCTAATGAACGATAAGGCCAGGCAGGAGCAAAGCAGCTGGAGGGAAACTTTTGGTTTGGGTGAGAAGATGAAGTGCCAGAAGGGCAAGCAAGGCAGAGGAGACTGCTTAACCACAGGCTGGTGGAGACCAGGAGAGCAGCAGGAGGGGTACAGGGAACATCTCACTGGCTGAATGTCAGAAATAATTCACTCAATTATAATGAAAGAGTTTAGAAATTAATTTAATTTTCAAGGAGAGAAATAGGTAGTTGCCAGCTCCATCAGCTGACGATGTAACATGGTCCCAATCAGGGCTCAATCTGCAATAGTCCCTTGGTTGGACACTAGCTGAAGGCTGAGTTAATAAAGTGTGAGATTTCTCTAGCAAGTGAGACTGCTCTAATGGGTGAGAAAGGCAGTAGTAAGCAGGAAGAGGGCTGCTTTCTGGGATGGATTAATTCTTTCACTGTCATTTCCTGTACGCGCCAAAGACCTGTCTGTACAGCTTCCATGGGTACTCTGCCATAGAATCTCAGATGAACATAGCTTTATAAATAACTGGGAAAATGATACAGTGTGTTAAATGAATAGCATAGGGCAATGACACTTTGCTGTTATTTACCCTGAAGGAAATGGAAGGCAAGTCTGCTGAAGTTAGTAGAGTTGTTCCAAATTTACAGTGGTATCTGAGAGCCAAATTTGGCCTATAAATTAAAGCAGTAGTCATCAATTTCAATTTCTATGTCTTGCTGTGATGCAGAGCTGACTTCTGTAATCACATTTTGTTTGTGGGGAGCTTCCCGTTACTCTGTTTCCCATGGTTTTTTTTGAACTATTTGTTACTTGCATAGTTACGTGTGCTGTCCCACAACATTCACAGTGTGAAGCAGTGCTTTAAATGCTCACCAGGAGGACAAAATTAACATGCTGTAAGTGAATACTTTTGGGAAATACCATTCAACTGTAATAAATTAAAACAAATCAAAATCTTCATTCATAAGGTTTCAATTTTGTTTGCATTTCACATGTTATGAGGCTGATTCAGCAGTCTCAGAGCAACAGCCAAAAACACAAAGTAAGCATATATCAATGTGAATTATTAACATACACATAAAATTAACTCTACTATCTAAGATAGTGCTCTCCATACATGATTAAACCTAGAAAGTGCTAAAAGGAAAGGGGGAGGGGGAAAGTAAAAAAAAAAAGTGTCAGGAATCTGATTTATACATTATCTTGTCTCACTTATCTGCATTTCTCCCTAAAATCTTCTTTGCAGAACGCTGCCTGTACAATTCTGCAAAGCATTTGCCTTTATTCAACCTTCTGTTCCAAACAGAGACAATATTGCTGAAATGCAGTAATAAGTGCAGCAGCACCTGGAGGGTTGTTTTTAAACTAATAATAGTAAGTAACATTACAGTAGCTCAGACACCACATCACGAAATCCTATTCAGAACAGATCAAGGTGGGCACAATTCAGAGAACTGCTACGGGAACGACTGCGTCAGCACTCGCGCCAGTGCACTGTCTCCAGGGAAGCACCTGAGCATTTTAGCAAAAGTACAGTAGATAGGAAGACCATAGACAGCTGCTGGCATCTTAACCACTTACTTATCCTTACGTTAAAGCAAGGGATAGCAGAGGGTTCTTCTGGTATAGACATCTATGAAAATACAGCTTCCTGTTTCCTTTTTCTTTTTCCATTTAGTATTTTAATGTTACTAGAAAGAATAAGGTTGATTTTTAAGAACTTAAGTCTGACCTAAGCATATTACCTTCCTTATCACAAAGACTACAGCGTTATAAATTGTTGTTTCATGTTTCCAAAGCATGATAACCTCTATGCTTCTGAATCAAACTAACTCTTTATATGAAAATTTTATCCAGATATGACTATAATCACTATCCTTTGTCCACAAAGACTGATTTCTTGTCCCTGGTTGCAGGAGAAAGGAACAGGAAGAAGGTGTTCTTTTCTTCCCAGTTTCATGCTGGCATTACGTATATAACACATTTATAGTTTTGCTTAACCTCTTGCTACTGGTCGAGGAATAACAAAAAGGAAACGTGGCCATTTCCAAAGACAAGATTCCATTTATCACTTCAAAGTGATATATGGTAAAGGCATATCAGTGGCAGGCAAAGGTTTTCATAAAGGAGAATTTCTACCACAGGACACATACTATGGCAACTCTAGAAACTATATTTGGAATATGATCTCATATGAAAGATAGTCAATGAAACAATTACAGGGTTCCAAATGGGAAGGAATAGGGGCTGAAAATCCAGCTATACTTAAGACATAGCTTAAACATTTTATGAGGGATATAGGAAATGGTTGCTGATGGCAAGAAGAGATTAAAGTCAGTAAGCCAAGAGGTAAGCAAAAAAAAAAAACCAAAAAACCAGCCTTCTTGTTAGCTCAAACTGGGTGCCCAAATTTATTTTTGATAATACTGTTTTTTAATTTCTGGACCTCAGTTGTCAACATATAATGACCCAGTGTGCAGTTGGCATTGTTTATCACCACTAGACTGTTTTTATATGGATGTTTATAATCAGGAATGCCTCATCATGATTCTCAGGGATAAATGGCTATCTGTAATAGAAATTTTCACCACAACATATAAAATTTACAAACCTCACCTAACATCATCTATAGCAACTGAAAAACATACCCTCTAGTAAGACACATTTTTTATTTAAAGATGACAAGAAATATAGTTCTCTATTTCACATCTCCTTAGCAAGCATTTAAAAATTCACCCACAGGACCTTCAAATGTCTTTGTTCAGTAGGTCAGCTCCCATTCATAATGGATTTTCTACCTTTGTAGACATTGCAGAATGATCAGTGATACTTGTTTTAACGTTCTAAACAGATGAATCATTTCAAGTATAATACCCAATGCAGATTCATCAATCTATTTCCATGATACTCATCACGTTTATGAGTCTCAGGCTACTAGCTTGGACATTGTCTTACAGTCTGACAGAGAGAAGTGATTGAAAGTGTTGAATAAGGTATCTTCAGAAAGATGCAATCTAACCCACTCCAGAAAGAGAAAACTGCCAAGAAGTCTGCTGCTGAAATACCACTCTGTTTCAGCCATTCTAGCAGGCTTACAAAAAATCATTTTCTGGAGCATATCAGGAATGTTATTTTAATCTCTGACATAAGAGGATGGCACCAGGATGGTTTTAGAAATAGCAAATACAGGGTGAGGACAAGAGCTAGGGGTGACCACCTCTTTCCACTCTTTTGTTGTCTCCCCTCTCCTCTCTACCCAGTTACCACCTTTGGGAGAAGTGCCAAAAGCATTGTTAGCTACTAGCTGCCCGCAGATGGCCAGAGATAGAACTTGTAGCAAGCACTGAGACTGCAGAGCTAGCAAGGAATACTACAATATTTTTCAAGTCTTTTTTTCAAAACAATATTTAAATTAAACAAAAATTATTGTAACACACTCTCAGCTTATCTTAACATTAGATACACAAAGGTAGTGATTTAAAACTCAGTTTTCTAAGTGATTACGAACCAAGCCAATATAGTTTTCAAACACAGCGCTTCCCTGTTCACAACAGAGCCTAACATACCCAGCTAACTTAAATTTTTACAAGACAGAAGCAGATTCAAAGGAGGCTTAAGCAGTCACAAGCCAGAAGTTAAAGGCATCAAGCAGAGTGAGACAGCAAACAAGTACACTTTATGGACAACAGCTACTCTTTTGTTTTACCAGTACCCTTCCCATCTCACTGCCCAACCCTATCAATAATAGCAAACTCCCACACTCCTCAATAACAGTCTTGTAGCAAGAAGATCACTCAGTTCAACAAACCTTGAAACCTACCTGCAGAGGATTCCCCTCCTTTTCCTTGTTTCACTTCATTGAGTACAGTTTCTATTACTTGCTCTGCTTCAAATACAGAAATTGTTTCCATTTCAGTAAAAATATCCCCTTCCTGTCACCTGTAAAAAATAAACTTTGCATTACCTACTCCCAGCTCAGTAAAGGTGACAGAGGAAGCAGCTGTTTGCTGTTTCCCCCCAACAACTTCATCCACATGCTCCTAACAGATTGGTCTGTTTCAGTCAGAATACATGCTGGATCTACCTAGGTATTTTAGATCCTATACCAGTACTTCATGCTTTTGCTAGGAAAACAAAGAAGTCCAAGTAAAGTTGGCCCAGTAATCATCTTGCTGGGGAAAAAAAGGGGGGAGAGGGGGTGGAGAGAGAGAAAAAAAGCATGTAGATTAATCACTTGCATGGTAAGAATCCAAGCAGGTTTTGGTCCCAAATTGACACACACACCTGAATGAAACAACATACTAAATACAAATCTTATGCTTGTACTACAGCATACAAAGGATTAATTTTTCAGGTGTACTGAAACAAAAGCTTAGTCAATAGCCATGATTCAAAACAAGCTAGCTAAAGTCTAAGTCTTTGTAGCTTTAATGACAACATATCAAATTTATTAGGAAACAACCTGGTCCTCACTTTAATGCTACAGCCACATTTAGTAAATATATTTGGGTTTAAATTTAAGTAATGAAACTGGAAAGCAAAGGAAGGTGTGAACCCTGTAGAGCCCTTAACCAGATACACTATTTATGCACCCCTCTTATACCATAACACAGTATGACTCAGGATAATTGATAAAACATAAGTACTTCAATTATCTTTAATCTTAAGACTTTAAAGCTAAAATAAGAAAATCAAACCAAAATTAATCTCCCTAGAATCACTCATCTTTTTACATCCCTCCACCTTGTTTTATTGACTACTAGTGAGTAGGTCTGGCATAAATAACAAACTGGTGTGTCTTGCCCTTAGCAGCTGTTCCTACTTTATACTGATCACTTCCAATGAGAACTGTTGTCAGGGCAGGTTTTAGTTAGGGTTGCAGGTGTGTGCTAGAGAGCAAAACAAGGGAGTGAGTAGATTATAAAGACTTCTCTGGCTTCCTTCTAAAGCTCTGTTCTTCCTTTATCACTCAGGTGGAGAGGAAATGAGTTGTGGCTTTCCCTAAAAGTAAGGTAAAAAGATGGCTGGTCTGCTCTGAGGATGGTAGTTAGTTTTGAATTACCTAAGGCTAGTAAGGCTGGCTGGTTATGGTAGTAGCTGTAAGTCAGTGATTTCTCAGGATCTAATATTTATATGGCTTGTCTCTATAATTAATGTCTGGTTGATGTATCCTAGGAAAGATCCTAAAAATAATGAAATGCTGTTTCATGGGTATCTGTAACAGGATAGCTGTTCCTTCTGAAAGAAGGGATTGTGCTACTTAGAGTAAGAAAGCTATGCTCTGTCCTGGGTGGTCTTAATATATCAGCCTGGTAGTATTAAATATTGTTTATAAAGTTTCTCTGTGATAATTGACTATCAGCTAAACAAAACTGCTAAAAAGGCCTTGAAAGATGAGCTGTTCTTACTGTCTAGAGTCTAGTAGACAGTATGCTTCTGTTCTGTAGGTGGTATGCTAATATGTCTCTGAGCTGCTGTTCCCAACTAGTAGGATGATATATGCAGGTTCTATGTTGGTAGCTTTAATGCTGAGCTAAAACAAGGGGAAACAGTCACTTTTTCAGTAGGCTAACTAATGCCTGCTTTTAGAGAGCTATTAGAGATTGCAAATACTCTTTTCTTAAAAAAAAAAAAGTTTGATTCTCACAAGATGTGATATCTTGCCAAAAGTCTTGACTCTTGTAGTGATGTAATTCAAGTGAGCTATTTGCTCTTTTAAACTGAAAAACATACCTCTATCAGGTTAGCTAAAAACTTCAAACTGGGCCTTAAGGAAGTACTGAAGCCTTCTCTTTTGAGACTGCTTGGCCTTGGGTCCTGCCTCAGCAGCTCAAGGACACATGGAGCTGGGAAGGGGTGTTTTGAAAAATATCCAACAATCTAGCTGATTGTACTGTTGCTTCAGTATACAAACTTGGGGTTTACTTTAAGCTAGAGAAGAGTGTGATGTGACTAGGGAAAAGGGGAGGGAGGGGTAGTAAGGGAAGGATTGACTAAAACATAAACCCTTGTCTGTCCTTTAGAAGATGCAGTCTTAGCTGTTTTGCTGGCATGGAAGTTAGTTTCCATAGCATAAATTAAAGTTTTAAAAGCTAGGCATCTAGGCCCAAGACACTGTGTTATGTACATAAAACTTCATCCTCCTGGTTTCCCTGGGCACTCTTGATGCCAAGTTTGAGCTTCCTTCAAGACTCTACTGTACTAATTTATAAAATGTTTGGGAAATTAGATGTTGTTTTATGTTGTTCTTTCAATATTAAGTATTATTTATCTGCTTTTTACAATGATATCTTTTTAAGTTCAAACTGTGGACTTTCCCTTTCTGTCTTCAATTTCTAGGCTCTGTGCTTCAGGTGGGGAAGGTGAACTACTTGCACTTTTATATCACAAAATGTGCTTTTTGGCAGAAGGAATCAGGGAAAAATGATAGCATGGCCTAACAGATGAACACAGTGGATGATGGACTTGGCTGGATTGTGAGGTTCTCAAAACTGCCTCAGAACTCTTCTAATACTGACTAGTTATGAGAGAGGCAGATTCTGTGTTTGTCTGGATTTTTCCATTCTGTGATATACACATTGGTGAAAAGGTTAGCATTTAGCATGATGTGTGATGGTGCAAAATCTAAGCACTCTTCTTATCTAAGGTGTAATAGATATGGAGTTCAATTTAAGTTTTTCAGCTTTTTTGACTTGTTTTAACTTCTATTGTAAGCTCTTGCTGGTGCAAGAAATGCTATATAGGAGAAAAAATTATTTATACTTAAAGCAGCTGCTCTTGGGACTGGATGCATCTATATGTTGTTTGGGCATGGGAGTGTATATTTCATTAAATATGAAACATATGTTGGGGTAGAGAGAATGGAGGATACCACTTGGTTGTTTGCGCATGTTGTTATAAAGTCTTTGTATGTCTGTAGTGCTGGAAATGATGACACAATTGCAGCTTCTGCAGCTGTTATTCCCTTCATCTTTGTGTTCTTCCTTCCCTCCCCCTCTTGCTAGAGTACACAAGATAACTCCATATTTGGGATGTACTTTGCTTTCCAGACTTCAAGTTCTGCATAAAACTCTCTTATTGAAACTACAGACTGAGTGGTCAAAAAGAGCAGGTTAGTCTGATACCAGCCTCTCCCTAGGAGAAAATAAGTTGCTGCAAGACTGACAACCACAAAAAAATGCAACCCATTTTGTGCTATATTGTTAGTGCCTCAGCACCTGAGATGAAAATGATATGTAGCTGTTTAAAGTTGTTTATTTTTCTGTAAGGAGCTAGCTCAGACTTCAGTATTTTAGGGGGAGGTATTGTGAGTTATGATGTTTCTAAGTCCCTCTGGAAGAAGAGTGGGAATGGGGGTGGGGTGGGTGGAACAGATTGTGAAGTCACTTCAGAATTAAAAAAAGAAACCAAGTTCCTTACTGTAGCGCACTCCAGTACCTACCCCTGTACCAGCTAGCTTTGCAAAAGCAGGCAGGAGAGAAAAAGCTTAACTTCATAGTTAGCACACTGTTAAGCACAAGGCAAACTCTATCTTCCCTGTAGAGTTCAAGCTGTTGTGCAGATACTGTACCCTGGAATATCTTATTCCGGGAGAACTAGTTCCCTCTGGATTTTTTGAAATTTGCTGGATTTCTTCTCATCAGAAGGCATAGGTGACTGAGGATGATTCTCCAATTTAAAATTAACACAACTTGTTATTTATATGACCTGAAACTAAAATTTCAAGCTATTAAAATTGTCCTCTCAAATGAAATTAGTATTATGAAAAATAACAGTAGTTTTGATACCTGCTTTACTGTGGACCTCAAAACAATCTGATCTTGTACTAAATTTATTACTGATGTAGTGTCTACATAAGTATGCTGGCTCATAGCCTAGAACTGTTCCTGGTATTAACAACTGAAGTTTGATATGCTTTCCTCTTAAGAAAAAAAGAAAAATTTTACCTTGATGGCAGTAGTGGTCAAGGAAAGACATCTGCAGTCTGTAAATAACTAGACTCAACACATGGGGGAGAAATCAGAACAGTTCTTTAGCTTCATGAGCTGCTTGAGAAGAGGCCTGCTTTTGAATGCTGAAATAAAGAACAAAGATGAAAATGTAAGATGTGTGATATGTAATGTCTGTTGGGATGTTACAATTGTTGTAAGAGTGGGGTATAAATACTACTCTAGTGATGTGCTGGTAATAGTAGCTATCTAGCTCATTGTGACCTTTCCTGAAACTCATGAAATACTTTACTATGATGAAAAGCAGGCTATCAGATTATTTTTTTAGTAGAAAGCAGGACAAATTGAGAATGGAATAAGTAATACTTGATCAAATGAATGCACAAACACACACACACCTGTTACATTGTTAAACTAAGGAACTAATATTAGAATGAGGCAATATGATGCTTTTTTGTCTTAATGGAGAGAAGAAAGTGAGACTTTGATTTGAGCATTTGTAACTCCAAGATGAGCTAAGGAGGGCAAGGACTGGAACTTCTGTAATTGTGCTTGGCAAAGGTCTTGCTTAGCTTAGTGGTTGGGTTAGGCATCCCAAAACACTGCCTCTGCCATTCTTAACTACCTGCATGTTCTGCTCCAGCACAGCAACGCTATGCTGGCCAAAGACAAATTACCATGGTTGTTCCTTACAGTGTTCTTCAAATGACCCAAAACTGTTTGGTGAGGGGAATTAACCTTTTGTAGTCCTCTGGTACATAACAAAGCTGATGCACAGTGGCAGAAAATACTGTTGTGAATATACACAAACTTGAAAAGCACTCTTTCAAATTCATGTATGCTAAAATATTTTATTGGCAGTTGTAGGACTTGTGTGGTGACTTGGCTGAGATGTGTGAGGAAGGTAACGCCTAGCTATCACTGTGTGCTGAGACTTGCAGTGTGTGTTGTGGAGCAGCTTCTTAGGTTATACCTCTTCCACAGGAAGAGCCGGAGGGAAGCAGAGGATGTATTCCTAGACTTTGATACATGAACCTTAGTGAGGAAGCTTATTTCTAGGGAAAGCTTACAGATCTCGCCATGCTTCCTCTTTAAGCCTTACAAATATAGCTGTTTATAACCTGAAGAACTGACTGACCTCTAGTGGTCCAGCACATCCAATTATACACTTCAAAACAAATCTGTCTTGGTTAAAGCATGAAGATATACCTGTGACTACTGTATTGACACTCTATAAACAGAAGTGAACATGTAAACAGCATTAAATCTAGATATTTTCACTGAATGCTGTTTGTTTTCTTTTTTTTCCCCCAGGTTAGATGTATAATGAAGATCTCTGAAGAAGCATATATATAAGCTTGCTAAAGATGTCTGTTCCAAGCCAGCACAGTTCTATTATTATTAACCCTCCTCCACCAGAATATATAAATAACAAAAATAGTGGTTGTCAAACAAACCAACTTCAATACTTACAGAGGGTGGTCATGAAAGCCATGTGGAGACACAACTTTTCCTGGCCATTTCATCAGCCTGTAGATGCAGCGGCACTGAATCTTCCTGTAAGAAACATTTTGGAATTGAAGTATTAGTACGTAAAGTATTACAGGACTTGTGAATTAATGTTAGTTTAAAAGTTGGGTTTTTTTCTGATGCAACAGATCATGGAAGACTACTTTTGTATATGAACTGCTTTCATTAATCCAAGTCTGCAAGAAAATCTTGTTTTCCCTCTGGTTCGTACTAAATGCTGCATCTTTGTTCATTTGCTTTCTGATCTGTGACTGTAGTAAGTCAATATTTCTAAGGGATAATAAGAATGCTTAGACAGGACTCTTGGAGTTTCTGGATGCTGGTATTGTCTTGTCTTCTTTCTACCTTCCTGCTGGTTTAGCTGTATTTCTTATACTGCATATGATGAGTGTTTTCTTCTGCCTTTGAGGTTTTTTATTTTTTAGGAGATGGTCAGTCTCTTTCAATATCAGATATTTTATGATGGAAAAGCAGATCTGATTGACCCTAAAGTAAATATGCAAATCTGGATCCACTTAGATGCACAGAAGTAATTACACTTGTAGTACTTCTTAATTGCAAATAAACTTTGGCATCTTGCTCTGAAGTTTCTGGAGGAAACAAACATCCCTGCAAAAATAGGGAAGAAAGAGATATGGCATTCGCATCATACTACAGTGGTAGAACGTTCCTTTAGGAAACAGAAGATCTGATACTTACATTCCTGTTCAGTAATGCCTTGTGGGTTTTATTTATGTTAGAATTTAATTGCAACAAAGTGAATGAACATAATGTCTTGTGGCAAATTGTCTCAATCCAGATATCTTTAGACTCCAGGTTTGGATCACCCCAGCTTTTCCAGTCAAATGAAAACATTGGTTATTAGCACAATGGTATTTCAACTGACCTGGAAGATACTGTTCTTGGTAAATAAGTAGAAAGGTGTTAAATAAAATCATGGTACACTTCCTTTGATTCTTTTTTTCTCTCCCAGTTTAAGCAATCATATCTAGTTCTCTCAAATTTCCAAGACTAATGCTACAAAATCATTGGCTCTGTTTAGAGCAGACAAAAGCCTTTATCTGTAGCTGTTTCTTGTGACAAACTCACTTGGTCAGTTTGTTCAAAAGCACAGTCAAAGTGACTATCTTTCTGTGTCTTTTCTTACCCTTTTCCCGTCTTGGAAGGAACTGTCACTTAAGGTTAATATTAAGGGTCATTCAATCAGAGTTGTAGCAACATTTGCAGCTGGCCTCAGGCCAGTTCTGCCTCTGTGGATTTCTAAGGCAGCCGCTTGACTTCTAAAAGTATGTGTTAGTTCAACCGTTGCACAGTAACAAGCAAACCTCTGGCTTCATGACAAGGACAGTGAAGGTATTTGCCTCCTTTGCCTCTCTCCTCCAGGTGTTAGAAGATGCAGAATGGACAATGCTTCTTAGCTGCATTATTTAAAAGTTTTCTTGGTTTTGTTTTGACATTCAGTGGTTGGCACTATGATGTATTTAGCCTTTTTTTTATTTCACTAAAACAGATTGTTAGGACAGCTTTAGAAGACTCTTGAAGTAGTAGTAACTTCACACAATTACAGTATGTATGTGAACTTAGCAGGGATAGTCCTGTTCTGATTTCTTAAATGCACCATCAGGGAATTAGCCTCATGCTCTTAATCACAAGCTCTTACCCATGCTACTAAAATAATCACAATAGTTCACATTCCAGCAGCCTTTCAGACATATTGCCACATCTTCACTAGACTAACCTTGAGAGGAGAGCCAATATAACCCAGGGGACAAAGTATTTGATCAGCAACTGTGGAAACTTGGCAGCTTCTTTTTGTTAGTGACTGAGTCTATGTATTTGTCAGAGTCTGTCTTTGTCTTCCCCCACCCTGTTCTGTAAACTGGTGTGTTACTTCAGGTGAATGACTTTGAGATAACAAACGAGAGGTACAATACTTTTCCTAAGTACTACTACCAGTATAGCTTGGGATCCTATTGAAATAAATAATCTTTGGGGCTTTGAACAGTGGAAATCTTATATGAAAGAGCAAGGAGAAAACATGAGGTGAAGAGCTCCTGAACACTTACTTCTGTGGTATCTATGACTTTCCCTATAGGGGAAAGTTTTCATTTAAATAAAATATTCCTTCTAACATAATGCAATTCTCTCTTGGAATTTAACTTTCATAACTGTGTAAGAATCTTCATGTCCTAATGTTAAAGATATCTGTTGTGTGACTAACTCTTTCAAAACCACAGGACTATTACAGTATTATAAAGAAACCTATGGACTTGAGCACCATTAAAAAGCGTCTGGAACACAATTACTACACAAAAGCTGCAGAATGCATTGAAGACTTTAAAACTATGTTCTTGAACTGCTACATATATAACAAGGTATGCAAAACAACTTCTTACCAGTAACCAATTCTATTGAAAAATAAACAAGTCTAAAACAAGCAAATGATTATTAGAGTCAGTCAATATCTTCATGACTTATTTTGAAACTATTTTCTCTGAAAGGGGGGGGGGAGGGAGGCTCTGTTTGGATTGACTGAGGACACATAAGCAAAGTCTAGCCTGCTGTTACAACAACTGAGTGCATATTCTTTTCTGCACAAGGATTCCACCTGCAAAATCTCTGGAGTTTGGTTGTAGAGCTTAGAACAGCAAGCACTGTGTAGCTGCTATCCAGGTTTAACACTTGCAACCCTGAGCCATGTTCCACTCTTCCACCAAGTTTAACCTAACTTTAAGAGTGAGCATCTCCCTATGCTTGGATGTTTGTTGGCTGTGTCTTAGTATCTTTAAGCTTCAACAGCTTTCTTCAGAACATGGGAACAAATTAGGAAGTTAGATTTGCCCCTTTTCCCTTTGTTGTGGGAAGTATGTGGATGTAAAGCAAGTAGGACTGTGCAATGGGACAGCGGGAGAAAGTACTTCAATAATGAAGCAACTTGTATTAAAGTGAGTAGAGGATGGCAAGGACTTAGACCTTTCTGGTACTGGTGGCTTCTTTCAATCTGTTGGAGGAGGATTCTGTAGACTGTTTATTTAACAAAGTAGCCTTCCATTACTGCAGCCTCTCCTTTACTCCAAATGTTACTGACCATATTTTGCAGCCAGGTGATGACATTGTGTTTATGGCCCAAGAACTAGAAAAAGTGTTTATGCAGAAAATAGCCCAAATGCCACCAGAAGAAAGACTAGTGATTCTCAACAAAGGAAAGAGAAAAGGAAAGAAGCCAGAAGGTAAGGCCTGTATCATATGTTGAATTGTTAACATATTAAACAAGCAAAAGCTGGAAACAGAATCTTCCACAGCTTGTTACAACTCAACCCTGGAGCAGTTGAGGTGTTGTTCTCTGCTCTTCCCAGAACATATCAGACAAGTAATACTTCTGTAAGGTTTTAGCAGATTCAGTGCAGCCATAGTATTTTTATAGGTACTGGCTAAATTTCCTGTTTTCTACTAGTGAAGTGTGTTTAGGGGGAGGGTGGGAAGAATCAGAATTAACATCTTCATCAATAGTGTAACAGCATAGCATTGCAAACTTCTGGTGAAATGCAGTGCTCTTGCCCACAAAAAGGATAGTGTTCAGTCAAGACATCTCAAACTGATGAGGAAATTACATAGTAAGTGCTTGAAGCAACATTGGGAAGCCTAATTGCAAGGGACCAGGTGATCACCTGCAACTTATTACTCATCACTGACTTCCTGTGTCTCTTTAATTGCTTTATGACCTGATTCACTTGCAAAGTGCTTATTTCTACATCTAAGCTCTCAACATTACCAAAGAAAAAATATTTGTATTGATAGAGGGAAGACTATGCAGTGTCTGGAGTCATGTGTGCATCTCAGTGGGTTAATTAGGAGACCTTCAAGGTAGTCCTGCACATTACCCTGGAGATACTGCTGTCAGTTGTTGGGGAAATGTTAGCTGTATCTTGAAAGAGCTGCAACACTTCACCCTGATACCCTTAATTGCCTTCTGACAGCCATGCAGCAGTGATCTTGGCTAGCTCAGTTCTTAATGGGTCACTTAACAGACACTCTTATTATTTTGCTATGCAACTATACAGCTCCTCAGGGTCACCTGTCTACTTCATTTGCTGCTTCTTACTGCTGTTTGTGGTGTGGTGGTCCTTGTTCTGGTAGTATCTGAAACAAATGTTTCTTCAAAATAGTATTACAGTTTGATAGAGCTCTGTAGCTTTCTCTTCAAAGTATATTTGAGGAGCAATACTACCTTTCAGTAATCTGGTAGATGAATATGGAAAAGCAGTGGATTTCTTGGTCCTACCACAAGAATTTTTAGAGGGTTAGGAGGAAGAGGAGGAGGATACCTAGCTGGCTTCCTGCTCTTACTAGCTTATTTGAGTAAAATCTCAAGCAATTAATTGTGCCTTGGCAGAATATGTTGAAGAGGTAGAAGTGACTCCTGGAAGAGATTTCTGTTGAGAAGTGTTGGAAGTGTTGGAGTTAGCTTTTTGGTTCTCAAATGATTGTAACAATTTGAGATGCTGTTGTAACACTATCTTGCTGGTATTAATGCTGTTTAAGTCCCCTCATTCCCTTTACATAAACAAATGTGCAGCTTGGACAAATTTTGAAATGTTCTAAGCACTTCTATTTGAGTTGGAGAGTAGAGCATATTGCTATGATCCAGGAGATATTTCTGTCCTACCTTTTGCAGACTTTGGCTTTAGAGGCAGGTTGCTACATGCAGCTTATTTCCCTTTAAAAAAAAAAACTGTCCATTTCAGAGAATGTCACGGTGTTGCTCAGTGTTGTGCTATGTAAACTAATAGATGTGAACATCCCCAGGAATTAAACAGAATCACAGAGCTGGAAAAGATGTTAGTAATCTAACCAGCCAAATCAAATACAGAAAAACATTGATCTAAACTGTCATCAAATCAGTGATGGATATTTGTAATATTGATAAGCAATATATGCAGGTCTTAACTATGCTTAGGAAACTTGAACCTTCATGATGCAGTTTGATGTAAGCTTTGCTGCTGGTCATTATGCGTACGTAGAAAACACCTTGATTCTCTTCTTGGCAAGAACATTTTTACAATGTACAGGTTTTAGTGTGTCTCTAGTCTTCCCTCTGAGGTTAATCCACAGCTTCCTTGAAGCCAAATATGCGTAACTTGGTACGCTATTTTAGCTGAGGGACTAATGGTGGTGAGTAGAGGAGGATACCAATGTTGCTATATGTATTAATACTCTTGTTTGTATTTATTTGTATAGTTTAGGTGTGGAAGAGTAGTTCTGTTGACAACCGTTCAATTTGATCATGAAGGAAATTAACTGCAACATTTAAGACCTAACTTAAAACTTCCTGTTTTAAAATAACCAGAAACACAGCAGCCCAACCCTGGGACTTCAAATGAACAAAGCATGATGCAGAAACAAGCCGAAAGCAGTGAGCAGCCTCCAGGGATGACTCAAGAGCTACAGCAGGCTACACTACCTCCTTTGTCTGCAGCTCAGCTGACTGCTCTAATGCCAGCTGCAGTCCCTATAACAAAAGTAAGTTTCAACTTTCAGAAAGGAAGGTATTGAAATTGCTCCTTTAGGCACTAACAGCAAAACCATAGGAGCCATGCTTATTGCAATATCTTTTCAAAACTTCTGTTGTGATAAAAGATACTGAAAGATCTCTATTAAATCTTCTAGGTCTCTGCTAAATAAATGGGCCAGTACTAATTCTGGAAACTAAGCAGAAATTGGGGTGACTGCTTGGTACATCTTTTCTTATAAATGTGGTTCTAAATATTGTTCTCAAAGAAACAAAGTGAACTTTAAGATGATCATTCTTGAAGTGTACTACTATACTTCTGCAGGCTTCACCTTAATGTAGAAACTATTGTATTCTTGAGGTGTAGATAAAGGTTTGAATCAAATGCTTGATTCTCCAAAAATAGCATGTTTGCTTAAACACTAACTTTCCTGGAAGATGTTTGTAGCTCACAAAAGCAAATTCTTGTTAATTGCAATTTGAATTGTATGTGAACATCTGATGTTTTCATCAGATAAACACTCTTGTATTGACTTAGTTTTGGTTTTCCTCTTCTAATGAGGAATAGGCACATGTGCCAGGCTCTTCTACAGTGTATATTTACACTTTACTGAAGAGTCTGAGCGCTGATGACAAAGCACACATTGTATTGCTTCCAAACCAAATACTGCCCAGGTTAAGTTAAAATAGAGACAAACCTTGTACATAAAGCCCTCAACCAGGCTTAAAATGAGTTGCAGTAATTTTTCCCCTTCCCATGGCAGTCATCTTGTGGCAACTTCATAACCTACCAGCTTCTTGAAGTCTTCTCAAATGGCTAAAAAGTGACCACAACCTGACTTGCAGTACCCCATGTTCTTTCCTTTATGTCAAGATTGAGCTTGGCGTGCTGATCTTGTAATGCCTTGTAGGTTTTCAGTCTAAACTTGTGGAAGTGCCACACTCTGACTTCAATACCTGTAAAACTTCTGACACTTTTTAGATTTGTGTGGTCTGAAACCTAACCATTTTCTTGCTGTTCTAGACACCTATATCTTAGACTGTAAAATTTTATCTTCCTAGGCAAAAAAAGGTGTGAAAAGGAAGGCTGACACTACAACTCCTACTACTTCAATATTCACAGCAAGTGGTGAATCTTCTGCAACACTTAATGTAAGAAAAGCTGTTAAAGCATGCAGAGGTGAAAATGAATGTATGATACCAAATAAACTTCTGAAGAGATACTTGCCAGATTCTCAGCAGTCACCTGAAATTCTTAAAAAGATTCAGTTGTCAGAACAACTAAAACATTGTAATGAAATACTTCAAGAAATGTTTTCAAAGAAACATGCAGCGTATGCATGGCCTTTCTTAAAACCTGTAGATGTTGCATCTTTCTCACTTGGTGAGAACCAAGGGATCACCAAATGTCCTACAGACCTGGGAACCATTAAAGTAAGTATGTTTTAGAGGGAATTGGACTATTTGTGTGCTTGCTTGAATAACTTGTGTAATGACTGGATTTTAATAGTGTTACCTGAAAAGAAGTCATGAAAGCTGCTTCACCTTTTGAAAGAAATAATGGGCATAGAAACCATATATACTTATGTCTCTCAACAAACTAAGTCATAGCTCACTGAAGAGAGTCTTCTAAGTCTCATCGTGACTATATGCATAGTGGCTAATCTACCTATCTGTTGAACAAGCTAATACTGAATTACCTTGAAAAAATGGCTTGCACAATACAAAGGTTATTTCCCAATTTCTAGCCCATAACTTTGACTCAAACAATTACGGAATAGGTTTTGTATAAATATCATGCTTAAAATCAAAAACAAGTGCTGAGTACGTGACCAAATAAAATCACCCAGATGTTGTTGTCTTGACCTAGTGCTGAAACTAGTACTACAAAGTCCTTATAGCAGTTACAGTTAGCAAATCTGTTTAAAAGATGATATTCTCTTACTTTGTTAAAGGGACATGTTGAAATGAGAAGCAGATCTTTCCATAATGGTTCTTACAATATTTACTTTCTTGACACAAGCTGAACCTGATACTGGATGCTGAAGTTCTTGTTCTTCCTCTTTTTCTGCCAGTTCATGGTGATGTGCTCTACTTTTAAGCCCTAAATGTGCATTAATTTTCTTTTTCTCTAGAAGAAAATGGATAATTTTGAATATAGTGATATACAAGAATTTGCTACAGATATCAGATTAATGTTCATGAGCTGCTACAAACATAATTCTCCAGACAATGAAATAGTTGTTATGGCAAGAAAGCTTCAGGTGAGTTATCACTTAAGTCAAACTCTAAAAAGAGCAGAACTATGAGTCCTTTGTGGTCATCTCATGCCCTGATGTAGCATTTACTAGTTACCGACTACTATGTTGCTGTGTAGTTCTAGAAAACAAGCGGTGACTTCATAATGCATTCAGAAATCTGACCTCTCTGCTGTTCCCAAACCTAACTCTTTAGGATGTTTTTGAGACACGTTTTGCCAAAATTCCTGATGAACCTGTTGCAAGTGTTCCTCTGCCACAGCCTACAATAGAAATGACAGAAGCTTATTCCAGTGAGAGCAGTAATGATGACTCTTCAGAAGAAAAATCATCTGAAGACTTTGAACAGGAGAGAACAGTGCACCTTGCAAAGCTTCAGGAGCAAGTAAGCACTAGTATTCAATGTGCATGACTTATAATCTCTTCACTAGTGCCACTTGCAATTGTCTACACTAAGGCTTAGCACCAAGAATCAGTATGTAAAAGATTCTATAGTCATATGTTTTTTTTAATACAGAACTTTCTTCCTGTTTGGAAGCACTTCCAAATGTTAAGCGAATAGTGCCTCAGCAAATACAAACCGGTTTTAGTGAACCATTGCTCTAGTACTCTTGCCTACCACTTCTTCAGATGACTCTCAAACTTTTAAAAAATAAAACTGTGTTGTGGTATGATGAGAGCCCCCAGATACTCCACACATAGCTTAGTGACATATTCTTCTAACAATGGCATTGAAGAGCTCTGTTCTTAAGGTCAGGCTCTTTTGAGCCACAGAAAAACAAGTCATTAACTTCTACTTCAGAAAGCTCAGCATGGAGTAAAATGGAAGGAATCTCATACTTGTGCTAATGTGAGGCATGGCTTTGCTTCCCTGGGTAAGAGTGGAAGGAGTCTTGCTTTTGCTTGAACACAATATCTCAACATGCTGCTGTTGTATCTATAAACTGTGGGGAAAATTAACGTTTGTTCCGCTAGTCAAATGAGCGACAGTTTAGCTTTCAGTATTTGTCAGAAGCACATACATAATCAGTTTATGAATATAGGCATGAGGACAACCAAAAGTCTACAAGACAGCCTTTGCAATAGTGAAGTACTTCAGTGTGTCTGAATTCTAATTATCACCATATGCCCATCTTCCTTCTAATTCCTATGAGTTTAAACAAACTTCTGTTAGGTTTTTCTCTGAAGCTGTTAATGTGCCCCAGATAGCCATTTTATGTCACAAAATATTTGGGGTTTATGGGTTAAAGATGCACAAGCCCAGTCCCGCTACCCTAATTCAGTAACACTGTAAAGGTCTAACCTAACAAGGCACTTGAATTTCAAGCATTTGGGAGGCACTTAAGAGATGCTGCTGGATACTCCTACAGTGGCTTTTTTGCTAGAAGACATATGCTGTTAGAAATGTCTGCATAAAATATGTAGCCTTAAATCCTCTATGTCTACAGCCTGTGACTAATCTATAATATAGTAAGATGCTTGGAAAATAAACCTCATTTGGAAAGCAAACATTGTATTAATATCCACTCAGCTGCCACAAATCTCCTGTGATATTTAGGACTAGTTTATTGTTCCTCCTACAGTGCCTAATCTTATCAGCATTATTTTTTTTTTTGCTTTGATAGCTTAAAGCTGTTCACCAGCAGCTGCAGGCTTTGACCAGAGCATACTTACCTAGACTGAAAAAGAAAAAAGGGAAGGCTAAAAGGGAGAAAAGTAAGAAGAAGGAAAAAGCTAAAATTAAAAGCCCAATTCAAAAGAAGAAAAATCTAAAACACAAGAAGAAATCTAAGAAAAAGCTGTCTTTAAGCATGTAAGTGTGGGGGGACTCGTGTGGGTGTCAAGTTATTTTAAACTGCTGTTACTGCAGTACACTTTTCTTGCAGTCAATCAAAGAAAACCATGCAGCAGATCTTGTTGGCACATAAGTCAGAAGATGAAGATGGTGCCAAGCCTATGAATTATGATGAAAAACGACAGTTGAGTTTGGACATAAATAAACTCCCTGGAGATAAGCTTGGGAAAGTAGTCCATATAATACAGTCAAGAGAACCCTCTTTGAGGAACTCTAACCCTGATGAGATAGAAATAGACTTTGAAACTTTAAAGACTTCAACACTCAGAGAACTAGAGAAATATGTGGCAACCTGTTTGAGGAAGAGACCAAGAAAGCAGCGGGGTATGTATTATCAATGATGCTTAAAAAAAAACCAAAACAAACACAGAACAACAACCTAGATTTGTTTTCTCTTTTGTTCCAGTGTTAACTTCTGTTTCACATGCAAGTAAAAAAACAATGAAGTCAAAAGAACAACTTAATTCTGAGAGGAAACAAGAGCTAGAGAAGAGGCTACTGGATGTCAATGGTCAACTAAACCCAAAAAAGGAGAACTTCAAGTGTAATGTGACTCTTATTCATTTGCAACAGAAATAGCTTAGTAGGATTCTCCCTCTGGGCTTATGTACTGTTATTCAGCTGGGAACTTTGTCCTTAGAACAGTTGAGGTCTTAAGCTTCCTATTGCTAGTCTTAAGGTTCTTTCTATGTTGAGGTAGCTGGAGTGACAGCAGCAAATTTGGTCAGCTACTTTTCCTGTCTAAAACATATTCCTTATTCTTGCACCTCAGAGACTGAGAACAGATCAATGCAGCTATTGAAGGTAGTAGTATTATTAAAGGTCAAGTTGTTCTTAGCACTAGTGAGTGCTATTATTGCCCTCTATTGGATACTGTGTAAGTTCCTATGTAAAGCCAGCTAGCTGAAATATTAGAAGCAGCCCTGCAAGACACAGGCTTGCATCCAGCACTAGCTCAGGCAACAGTCTTTCTGTCTGGTGTATGTGATGGCTTGAAAACTTCCTAGAAAGAAAAGCTTAAAGAAGCAGCTGAAATCAATTGCAAAGGACATGTTGTAGGGAGAAGCAGGAGGTAGGCCAGGGAATCTTTACCACTGGCATCTGACTTGTTGATAAGGAAGAGCTTAAGCTGACACTTCACAAAAAAACTTGTCCAGGGAAATAGGTATCTATGTAGCTTCTCGTTTCTCAAAGCTTCCATCAGAGAAACACACTTTGAAAAAGCTTTTTGACTGCAAAATCACTATAAACAGAGTTAAATCAACCCTGCAGATGCAAAATAGTCAGATGGTGGGGAGGTGGCAAAAGATGACAATTCTGGACTACATATGGCTTGGAAAAGATGAGTTGGCTATAGATAAAGACCTCAGCATGCAAGTCTGGCAGCAGCAACAAGCACAGAAACAGGTTCTTAGCAGGAAAACTTATATGGGAAAATTGCTTGAACTGTATCTTAAGACAGCACAGTTTTATAACCTGCTTTAAGATTGTAAGTTGTGTGATTAGAGCTCCTCCTTGGCTATTTCATTCATTCAGCTAGCTTGCTGCTGGTAAATCTCCCTCTATAAAGATCTCAAAGCCACTGCTAAACAGACAGTGGACAAGGAAATGGCAAAAGATGAACTTTTTTATGGGAGAATAGACCTAACAAGGCTGATCCTAGTCTTCTGTATGAAGACCGTTCTAAATGCTTTCTTTTTCTCCTGCAGTTGAAAACAGCACTGAGTCTGATATTGGACCAAGTAGACTGAGTGACAGCAGCAACAGCAGCAGCTCCTCAGACTCCGGCAGCAGTACTAGCAGTGGTTCTAGCTCCTCAGATAGCAGTGACTCTGAATCGGGTCAGAAACCTTCCTTTTGTGTTTGTGTAGGCAAAACATCTGCCTTCTCAGTTAGCATCCTACTGTTCCACATGCTTACCAAGGATGTCAGTTACCCTTGTAGGTTTGTTCCATGTTGAAGGCTCAACTCCAGTGCTATTAAATGAGTGTCTTAATACTGAGTTTGTAGGCTAAAAAAAAAAACCACATACCACAACATCCACTCAACTTATCAGTGAAAAACTTTAGGCACCAAAATCAGCTAGCAAGAGGTCTGTATATCTAACACAGAGATTTGACTATTAAGCTATACCTTGCCTTTGTGGTTTTAACTCCTTTCTGACAGTGTGATTTACTTTATTTTTATATTCTGGTCTGCAGCATGAAGGGTGTCTTACCTCGTGGGTAAGGCTTTGTCCCTAAGTTGAGGGAGAAAAATGCCAATGGCATTGACTATAGAGCCAAAGTCTATCCTGGTGCTTCAGCTGTCTCCAGCTTGTTCAAGGGACATCACAGTGCTGCAGCATCTGGATGTCAGAATGATATTTCTCTCTGTACACACAAGTCTCTCCAGTTTTTTCAGGACGGAATAGATCTGGCAAACAGGATGTCTACAATGTAGACATCTGTATGAGGTAACAGCGTAAGATGAAATGAATGCTCAACCCTTTGCAGTGTGGGGAAGCAAACACACTGAAGGCATTGACGGCAGCAAAGACCTTGATCCTGCAGGAATCTTTGTGGTCTTTTTTAATATCTGGGAGAAGTTCTCTAAACACATCAAGCTGAAGTCAAAGTATTCAACACAAGAATGTTCCTTTCACTGTGAGGTTTGGTGCTCTAGGTACAACTGCAACTCACATCTTGTATGTGTGAATAATGAAACATATGTGAATGGCTGACTCTTCTTTTTTTTTCTATCCCCTCTTTCTGCCCACCTCGCTGTATTTACAGTTACAGAAACCTGCTCAAAACAGACTGGAGGCAGGCAGAACTGTCCAACTTCTATAGAAAAGCCTAAGGTAAACTGATTGGAATGGATATAGTATTTTTGCCCCAAAGTTATGTTACATACAGTGGTACTGGAAACGACATAATTTTATCAAGAAATAATTAATGTGGCTTGAATGCTACTTGTTCTGTAGCACTGATTTACTTGGCGATGTAAAAATCTGCTGTTTGTTAAGAGTAATTTGTCTATCTGTATAGAAACCGATGTACTAGGAGAACTCCTGAGGCTTTACCTCTCACAATCATTATGGTAATTCCACACTGGGTGAAGAAGGGAAAAGGAGAGGGGGAGAATGCTCCACACACCTACCCTACCCACCCCCAAAAAAGGAAACTCCTTTCCAACTTGATCTTTTGAGTATAGAATTGACCTAATAAACAGTGCAAACCCCACTTAATTTTTTTCTTTAACTATGAATAACCTCACTTCTACACCTGAAATAAATTGTACAATATACTAGTCATTTTCAGGATACTTTATATTACTTATTACTATAGTATTATGAGCAGCAACAGTTTTATCTAGAAATACTTTTTAATGCCTCTAAGGTTGAATTTCTCTATTACTGTATATACAATGGGTGTTAATTCTTGTCAGGGTTAGTTGCCTTTCACAATTTCCCTTGAAGCTACCAGAGATAGGGACATCAGATTTCAAAGCAAGATCACAGCAAAGACTTCATTCTTACAATAGACTTGCTTTCACTTAAAATGCTTAGCTGGATACAGAAACCTAGGCTGCAAGTTTATTATTCAGCTATTCCTTCTGCATTTTCATAAGCAAAGACGGAGAGAAGGAATTATGCAGCATCTTTGTTGTTTAAAGAGTGCAGCCTCTGCAGTGACAGAATGACAGCAATAAACTTGAGAAAACAGAATACAGGAATTAAGCTTCAGCTTGGTCAGTTATGGGAGCCCTTAGCTGACTTTGAGTAACAACAAACACTTCAAATCCTCATAATTTTCTGTATCTGTCAGACTAAGGCAGTGCACTTTGCCTCATGGGTTTTTGTCATCTAAACTCTTAGAAAATGCCAGATTAGTATCACAATATGATGACTACTGAATCCTATAAACTGTGAAAATGAGGCAGTGGTGGGGAAAGGGGATCAAATGCTATAAAAATTAAGATTTGACTGTATTAACCTACTGCAATCTTTTTCTAGAGAATACCGCTATGTTTCCAAAGGGCATCCTGCAATGCTGTTCTGCAACTGCAGCCCTCATCTCTTACTAGTAGCTTGCAAAATCGCGGATCATCTCAACAGCAGCAGCCACCTCCCAATGTGCTGCAGAGGCTTCAGCCTTTACAGAATAGATCCCTGAAACCATCAGAACAAAATGCCCGGTCTCCCTCAGGTAATGTCTTTCATATTTGACTGCCAAGGAAAGAAAGGATGGCAAAACTAATGTTTGTACTGACCAATACGCTTATCTTGGGGGTTTGGAGGTTTTCAAGTGGGTAATAGGAAAAGTTCTTGCAGGGTATGGATTATAAAAAGCATGATGTAAATTAAAAGTATGGCAGCACTGAGGACGGGCTAGGGTTTCAGATTACTGAGGGCCTTGTGGTAGAGCAGAATAGGATTAAAACAGGAGGACATTGGTCATTCCTTCTCAGATAGAAAATGACACCTTAATGAACCTAGGGTTACAGGAAGTGCTGAACACCTTAAGGCAGGAATTAGATGCTTAAATCCATCACCACCACTCAAGTTCATGTCCAAAATCCCCATTAACTGAATCTAAGGCTTGGTGCCATAGGCCCTCTGAATTGATTGCTGTTGTCTAGACATATCAGATGTTAAGTTGCTTAGAAACTTGATCCAAGGAGCTATTATTTTCCATCCCTCACTTCAAAAGGACTAACAACTTCAGACACTTCTGAAGTTTTTAGTAAAATACAGCTTGAGCTGGCAGTGGATTAACTCAGAAATCAATTAAAAACTAATTAAATAACTATGCAGCTAGGATACATATCTTCATATACAGTTAATCCACAGTTCTAAACAGTGACCTAATTTTGAGATGTAGGACTGCACTTTGCATGTTAGGGGAAATCTTACACTACTTATTTCTCAGGTATCATCTCAGCTGTATCTGCTCTGCATGATGCTCCAGGCCAGCAAACTCCTCGGAGTACTCCAAGGACAAATCACTCTTCTGTCACCCAGTGCACACATGTTCTTCCAGAGGTGAATACATCCTTCTCTCCAATGCATTCATTTCAAATAACTTCTTTAAAGTACGTTCTTATTCCTTTAAGTAAGGTCTAACATAATATTCTAGACTTGAATTCGATGCAATGAAGACCACTTAAGGTTTGTAACAAAAGTTATCTAAAACCCCACTAACAAAAGGATTCTTACCCTTTAATAGGGCATTAATTCATTGCTTGTTAGCTGCAACACAAAAGGAAAGAGTTTGGCTAATCAATATATCAAGTTCATAGTATACTATAAATCTTACTTTTATTTCTTTTCAGTGCTATAGCTTACACTGCAGCAACCCTGGCACACTTACAGGTTAAAAGCCTGCCCTGTAAACCCACAATTTCACAAATGAGATGGGCAGCTAATAGTGTATGTTCCTGTTTTCTGGAAATACCACTCATAAGCTCAGTGATACTCTGAAGACTCTAGAGGCTATCCTGGAAAAGTGTGTTGCTTTTCCTGTTTCTAAAGCCACAGAAACTAAGGCTTTCAGGGTCATGATGAGGTTCTGAAATACAGAGGTTCTGTTAATTTCTGTCTTAATATATTCTTGGAGAGTATCCTGGTTAGAAGGGTCTCTGCACTACAAAGGAAGCTACTAATGTTATCACAGCAGCACGTTCTCTTCCATCATAGGATGTTTAACAATCTTTCTGAATGTTGTTTCAAAAATAGCTGCTTTAGCCAGGTTTTAATAGCTTTTATTTTCTGAAATGGATAGAAACTACTGCTTGAGTCTATGAGCACAGGAATGTGTCCTGCAAGAAAGGAAGAAAAGCAATCTGCCCTTTCCCAGTTGTGTCCACTATCCAAGGCAGCAAGTAGTATTATGAGACTCAGGCTTGTGCAACACCTTCCCCAGTTCAAGGGCATTACTACACAATTGTGCACAGAGAAGAACTACCACTGAAGTAATACAGCTACCCTTCACCCTGATCCATAAGCTAGAGTGAAGCAACTGCTTTACAACAGTAAAAGCCAGCTTCTATTATGCTGTACCATGTTAAGGGGTAAAGAGCTTGTATCTGTGTCTCATATTCTACCCACTCCATCACTTGGGATCTCTGAGCAGTTCATGTTCTAAATCTAAACTGTTAATGTAAACTTGCTTTGACTACTGTAATATGACTGAAATCTAATTCTTCCCTGGTGTTTATAGAAGCAAGAGCTGCAACAATTTATGGCTCTAAGCTTCTAAATCTTTAATCCTACTGCTGTATAATCCATGTGTTTAGCACTTCAGGTCATATTTTGAAGTTTATCTTCTCTTCTAGGTATCCAACACAACTTCCCAGGTTGACAGTGCTGATTGGAGTAAACAAGTTGAGAAAACAATACATCTAGACAAATCAAATAAACATCAAAATAAGGCCAGTGAGAGAACTGCTGATTCAATATCCATAAGTCAAGAACAAAGTATGTATTGTCATAATAAAAACTGTAACTGATATCAGGGGTGCAAAGTTAAATGTATATAAACCTGGTTTAAAGAAATAAAATGCTGAACACTTGTACATTAATCAGTTTGCAGAATAATGGAGGGAGTGCAGTTCTCCCTTGCTCTCTTCCTTTTTGATTTGCTACTGCTTTTTTTTTTTCCCTCCCCAAAAAAGTTAAGTGGATGCTTGGTTCTCATTTTGTGTTAAAATATAAAGTAAATGACTCTTTGATATAAGATCTTAGCCTTCTGAATTTAGTAGTAGGGATAAGTAACGCAATCTTCCAGGAAGTCTGGGACAACTGATGCTTCAATCTGTCAAACTTTGGCCTTTAAGCTGTCCTCTGCCAAAGCTTCGTGGAGCTCTTTCTCAGGCCACTTTGTGTGTACTTTGAGTTACCATCTCCAGCTCTTGGTGACAAGGATCTGACAGTAAAGCAATGTCAAACAGGCTTTCACCATGGAACAAATGTGCAATTATTACAAGAACATAGTTTCCTTGAAAGCTGTGTTCCATATAGAGATGCATCAGACTTCGTACATATTTCAAACTAAAGAATTCTGAACTGAAGACTGAACATCCATGCTGAGAGCCTACTGTTACCAGACATGACTGTTCTGGTTCCTCCTTATTCTTTCCTCCCTAGACTACCTGTATAGGCTTGAACAGGAGAGGGAACAAGCTTCTGAAAACTTGAAGTTAAAAGGCACAGCCTTCTCACTGAACTCTTTAATTGTTGCCAAAGACTAACACTGGGAACTTGAGTTGTATTAAAGCAACTCTAAAAATGGAGACTGAATTTTCCAAGTTGTTCTATTCAGTATTTTCATGGTATTAACACACCTATCCATAAACATATTCAACCCCTTTGTTTAGACTTGTAGCAGCTGGATCTGGTACATGGATTCAGCTGATGATCTTCACTTACAAAGTTTTGAGGTTGCCTAAAACTTGAATTCCTGTCCTGTATACTGCATGACTGTAACTATCAAGACCTTAATATGTTAAAGAGCTGGGAAAACAAGCAGGAATAGAAAAAAAGCATAGCCAAAACTATTGGGAAAGCTTGCTCCCATATTTAATTGTTTACTGCTTAGTCTTTATTCCTTTTAACTTTATATTCCTAATCCTATTTGATTTGTACTACTTCTTCTCTTTTTCAAGGAACAGTTATAGAGGACCTTTTGTGTTTTATATGGGAGCTATCCAGTAATGAGACTCTGCCTTTGACTACACTTGAACCTCAGCATTATGTTGCACAGCAGAGTTTTTAACACTGTTATGGGAGCATAGTTATCTGCCCCTTTCCATAATACAGTGGTGTTCCTGCAACAATACATGTCCCAGCTGTGCTCAGTGTTATCTTAGCCTTTCCACTATTAATGCCTGTAGAAAACTGGGAAGGGGGGTGAGGGGTGGGGAATACAGGATTTGGGTGTTCAGCTTTTTTTCATAAACAAAACCAAAAATTTTGTTAATCTGGAACTATTGTAGGGCCTCTAATTTATTAACAGAAGGTGTAGAGAGTGCTTAGTACTAATGCATCTACTTAGATCAAACCAGAGAAATATATTTTAGAACTGGTTACTTAAAGGAACTTGTTGAATTTTGCAGAGAATCCCCCGTCTCAGGAATTTCTGTGATGTTACCTTCATCTTTGAAACAAGAGTTCTTGATTTTAGACTTGTGACACCTCTGATGGTATGGGTGCAGGGTTGGTGTATCACTGAATTTGGTGGTGGCTTGTTAAGAAGCTTAACTTACAAAACCAGTAGCAACAAGCTTCCCTTCAGATTAAAAAGCAACATCTCTCAATGAGACCTTCTGTGAAGGCTGGCATTGCTGTAAGTAGCTCTCAAAAGCATGTTTTGAAGCCCCTAGCTGCAAATGCTTTTGAGACAGCTCATATTTCTGTGTTACATCTGGAGCTTTAAGACAGACATGACTATAAATTTAAATTCATCTTAAGCTTGCTTCAGTTAGATCTTCTTGGTGGGTACAAAAAGTTGATCAAATTGATCTCAACAATGGGGTTAGACATTTCTGGGGTCTGTGAAGCTGTTGTTTTATTTTGGAGTATTCTGTGCTCAAGACGGTCAAGTTCCTTATATGAAGAGTCAAGCTGCCTGTATGAGGATACAGAAAGATGCCTATTGTATTGAGAGACACCTTAATACACTGGTTCTCTACTCTGGAGAACAAATCTCTGATAACAGCATTTGATCAAGGTAGACTTTGCTTAACTAGATCTGGAATCCATGAGAATGTTGATATCTGATTTCGAACCATGTTCAATAGGATGCAAGAGACTTCAGTGGTCTTTGATCTATTTTATTCCTCTGCTCTCCTGCTCACTTGCAATTATACTATCTCAGAGGCAATGGACGGGCACTGTTCTTGTCTTGACTTTTGGAGGCTATGAGGTCTTTCTGAAAACCCATTTTATGTCAAACTGGCTGAGCATTTGATACTCTTCCTTCAGTATTCTAGATTCAAACATCCAAAAACTTTATCCTTTCCATAAAAAAAGTTAAGTTTCTTATTAAACATTTACTTAAAAATACATACCGAAACATCTCAAAGTGCAGTGGAGGATCATTGTTGAATGACATAAAATATCTGTGTTGTATCTGGTTCCAAAATAGTGGCTTTTTCAGAATGCACCTAGATTTCCATCCTAAAAGCTCTTTAGCAAGAGAATATAACAAAGTAATACATAAGTTTTAACCCCCCCACCCTACAATACGTGGCTTTTGTTAACTGTGTGGTATTCTGGCTGGTGCCTAGTATTACAAGAGTCTATTTTCAGGCTTACCATAATCACGGTAGGAAATTGTCTGTTCTTGCATTTTAAAAGCTTTTTTAAGTCCTAAAATGTTTGGGGAAAGTGTTTTTCACACAAAATAGTATGGATCTTCTACAGTAATGCAGCATATCAGAACTGTTAATCTGAAATTAGTTTTGTCAAAACAGCACTTCCACTTTGCCTGTGTTAAGTGTTGGGGTTTTTTCCCTCGCAAGTAACAAAGAGGTAACAGCATAGAGTATTCATACAACCTGTAGGCTACCGGAAATGTGATGATTAGCTCTTACTAGCTGACTTATTTGCCTTTTTTTAAAAAAAAAAAAAAAAAAAAAAAAAAAAAAAAAAAAGAGGCTGGAGAACTTTAAGCAAAATGAGCTTATGTGATGAATAAGGTATTCTTAAATAATGCAGGTTATCAAAATGGAAGAGGGCTGGGTGGGGAGGGGACAGGAGGTGAGCAACTGGTAAGGTGCTGTATCAAAACTTTCTGACGAAACCTTTTGGGTATTCTGCTGGGACCTCTCCTAGAACTAATCAGGAGTTAATTTCTCATCTACAGTTGAGCTTAACCATTCCTTTCCCTGCCCCAAACTGGAGACCAGTGGTCCAGTCCAACTTAAGCTTAGGAGATGTTTGGGAGCATTTCTGTCATTCTGAACCAAATAATAACAACAAGAAAAAACTGCAGTGTAAATTCTTAAGTTGATTTCTAGAATGATTAAATTTTTATCACTTAAATTTGAAGAAACATAGTCCATCAAATCAACATCAAAATGGTTTTTGTTTTTCCATCAGGTCACTATATTCCTAATGATAAACCTAATGGCAAAAACATGCCAGAGCCAAAATCCAAAATTCTTCCAAGAAAGGTAAGTGTGGCTTACAGGTATTTAGAACAAACAAAACCCACAAACCTAATACAAAGCTATCGTTATGTAAGGATTCTATATAGAATGAGGTGGATGTTCTCTGTATTAAAATGTCATCAGTGGATCTTCCATAAGCTCAGTCTTGTGAATTGACATTTTCTGGAATTAAAAAATGGAGAGGTGGATGTAAAGGATTGGGTAAGAATAGCTACAAATGCTGAGATTCTTTAGCAATATGGTAAAAATCATTGTAAAGTTGATGAGAAAACACTTGAAGTCTGCTTAGATTGCTGTATTTGGACTAATGTTCTGCCAAAGTAAGGATACTTTGTTGTAGATGTTCCTAAATAGGTCCAGTCAAAGCAACACTGTGCTAATATAAGAACTAAGCAGATAATGGATGATTCGTAGTTGTATTTTTGCCTCTTCCATGTTTTCCTTTTTCTATTAACTTCAGGATACAGGATTTAAGAATATAGATTCCTGGGTAAACTTATGTAAAACGATGATGCTTCCAGCTCCAATAAAAACATCAGCCGAGAGCTTCAAACAGTTCAGGAAAGCAGCATTAAAGAGGAGGAATGGGCAAGCACAGGAGTTAAAAAGGCCTCTGGTGCAAGCCAAGAGGGAACTGCAAAACCTTCCTCAAGAAAAAGAGAGGTTTGTAAGGACGTATGTTTAAATATTATTGGTTTGGTTGGTTTTTTTACTTGTATGCTTCATTTCTGTGCAGGGCCTACAATCTGGATAGTTAAATAATTTTGTGGTCTTTTGTTTTTAAGAAAAAAATTTCAGCTTCAGGCCACTTAATTCATGTGATACGTGCCTCCCATCATGGATAAAGATACAAAAGTGTTGAAGAACAAAAGTTAGCCTTATAAACTGATAATACTATTATTTAAAGCTGTATAATAAATATGGTTGGAATGGGTGCCGTTACAGTTGAAGAAACATATCTGGCTAGTGATGGTAACTGTACTGGAGTATTGGCGTGATGCTCCACGTTTGTGCTCAGGATATCCTATAAGAAAATAAATTTACCAATGCAGATCTGCAATTCATTAATGATTGGCTAGAAACTTTGTGGAATCTGCTGTATACCTGATTACTACTTGATTTGTCAAAGAGAAAGGAATATCAGGACCTTTTGAATTAGTAAAGACCTTAGGCATTCATCGCCATGCTCCAAAAATATGGTCCTAGGTGGTTTAGTTACTCAGGGACAAGTGGTTCTGATTAGGTAATTGCCTCATGTCAGATGAAGGGGCTGTACCACTCCAAGCATGACTGCACATCCAAAGTGCACAAAGTGGCTTTCTCCCTTGTAAATCAGTATAATTTCAGCAGTCAAAGAAACTTCACAGGTACTCTTTTGTCCCCTGAGGCACTCAATTTCTCTGGTCACAACCAGAATTCACACCTATCCTTGGCATCTTTACTGTATCTATAGCAGGGGAAATCCTCACCTTATCTTATTGCTATCCTAAGGGGAAGCAGGATAATCTAGTCTTCAAGAACTTGGTGTTAACACAACTAAAGGAGTTCCAGCATGCACCATTTCAGACAGCAGAATTCTTTGCATTGCTGTACAGAAACATATTCAATAAGCTACTGCTGCAGTATTCTTCCCTAGTTGTTAGCAGCCACTGTTTTCGTGAGTGCCCACACGTGCATCCCAGTCTGAGGTCTATTATTATGCTGAGTGGGATAAGTGACTGCCTACTAATTACTGCATTGCAGCAATATCTTAGATTGCTGTTTGCCACCTTTTTGAGACTGTTTTCTGTAATATTTCCCTCTTCAGTATTCTTGGTGGGTTTTTCCTTGTCTCTTTGACCCTGTGAAAGATAAGTCTGAGCTAGTTTCTAAATTCTCCTGCTTGTTGCTGAGTGTATTAGAATAGGTCACTTATTTGGAGCGTAATTTTTTAATAAACAGAGCATTTGAGAGACTTAAGAGTACACTCCTTGTTCAGAACTTATAGCGAACAGTCCAGGCACCTTCTGCTCCTCCAGGTTTCCCTGAGGAGGAAACCAGGCATATAGCTCTATGGAGTAAGACATTACAGATGCTTGCCTGAAGTTAGTGAAATATACCTCAAATAACTAGTTGTAGAGGAAGAAGATAGAAGCAAAACATCACAACCCGAGAAAGTAACAGAAAATTGTGTATGTCTTTCAAAGAAAGCACATGTAAGTTTTGTGTAGCATTTACATAAATCCTGTGTGCATAAAGATTGGAAATGGAACACAGGAAACCTTAACCTACTATGGCCCAACAATTGCATGCATGTTCTCTCTTGTGAAGGGAAATTACTATGAATCAACACATAAACAGAACAACAGTTTGAGTGCCATGCACTGATTTAAATTATTTGCAGAATTCTGTTCAGGTGCAAAGGCTTGTTATGAGGAAAAAGAAGAAATTACTTTTATCCTATACTGAACTATTCTCCTGTCTTTAAAGGGACCACAAAGGCACAGGATTGGATGACACGGCAGCGACAGACTGTGAGCCCCAAAAAGAAGAGCATAAGAGCAAACAACTGCCTGAAGCTCCACAACATACTCTTGTTCAAGACCGTAACTTGGCTAGAAAAATGGAACAAGAACGCAGGAGGAGAGAAGCAGTGAGTTGCTGACTCTTGCCAGCCGATTTTGTTTCAACTTTAGTAGAGAATAAAAAATGTTAGCTCAGGGCTTTTATTTTAAAGGACCTGAATGATTGAAACCAACATAACTATGCTATCTGAAGGGTTAGTGCAAAAAATGAAATAGGAAACTCAAAGTAGGACTTCAAGTGACATAATATGAAAAGCTATCTGCTTAGTCCTATTACTCCTATAAGCTTAGAATAATTGTATGGTAAAATCAAATTTTAAAGAGGAGTCCCTGCCCTCTGAATAATTTCAGGCCTCAAGTTTTGCAAGCTATCTATCGCCTTTAATGTATTCCATGCCAACTAAAGTGCTAATCATACTGTTCTGGTCTGAAATATCAAAACTGAGCTTTTTTTAAAATAAACTTACTGGCTTTATTGGTGTAGGCAATGAATGTTTTTTAGCTGCTACCTTTTTTTTTTAGATTAAATGTTTCTTAAAAATTCATAATATTGTACAATGGAATGTAAGAACTGCAGTGTGAGATCATGCTAGATTCAGATAAGGTCTACTGAAGCTTTCGTCCTGTTCAGCTCTTTTCAGAGAGGGCTTAAACAAAATGCATGCTCAAGCTTCTAATAATAGAGAAAACATACACTTTTTTGGGAAGAAGCTTTGTGTAGGTTTTTTTTCCTTAAATCTTTATCAAATATTTGACCTGCATTAATGTCTGACTGTTCTGAAAATATATTAATTTGCTTTCTTGCAGATGGCTTGTACAATCGATATGAATCTGCAGAGTGATATTATGGCATCTTTTGAAGAATACCTTGAATGAAAGCTGTACTTAATATAGAACTTAACTTGGACACTACTACAAACTCTACAACTTTGAAAATGTGCTAGTTACAAGCTTAAGTGTTAAGACCACTTTAAAGAGCGTGTAAGCTCCTCTAAAATGCTTGATATTAAAAGCTTGTTCATTGACACTTGAAGCATCACAAGCTCCTTTTGCTGCTTGTTTATAATATATATAATTCAGTCTGCTGCACAGTGGAACATAGCTGTTCTTTTGATTACAGTTTTATATGTTGTGTATATATATGAGAAAATATCAGATTCTTGATTTTTTCTCTTTTTTTAATTTTTTTTCAGCAGCACTTGAGAATGTTATACTGAGCATTGCCAAATTCTTGTTTGACTGTATTAAGTCATAGTATACTAACTATGTGCCTATAGAAACTACTATAGAAAATCCTGACAAAGTTTTGTCGATTATGTGCCTTTACTATGTCAAATATGTGCCATTACTATGACAGGCACCGTATCTGGACTGCGACATAAGACCTCTGTAATAGTGATAATTTGTAAAAGGTACGTAACATTATTTGTAATCGTAAAAAAAAAAAAAAAAGTAGTGTTTCCTGGAACTCTGTAATTTCAGCAGCAAATCCTGTATATTTGCATGTCTTTCAAGGCCCAGACATGTTGATCTTCTGTTTAATGTATTTTATGTTAACATAACATTTGGATAAGGGTGCAAGCATGTTTGCCAGATGGTTCTGGTTCTTCACAGAAAGAAATTATCTAAAACATCCCACTTCTGGCTCCAGTTTGAAAGGCTTTCTGATTAATGCAAGATTTTACTAATGTTGCGATATTTGTCTGAAGTAGAAACTAGAGTGTAAAAATCCTACATTCTTGTTGATTACATATACTTATCTCAAATTAAGTACAGGACATTGTTGTATAGAATTAATACCAAAACACAATGTGTATTTACAGAAAAGTTGGGTGGAAGGGGGCCCCTCGAGATAATCTAGTTCAGTGGTCTCCAAACCTCTTTCATCATGCACCCCATCATTAAAAAATTTTAAGCGCCCTAAGACATGTATATTAATTTATAAATTATATATAGGTTCTACTGTACTATTATGTATGTTATAAAAATATTTAAAAAGGGAAATTAAAAATATTTTAAATAGCATTTATTTAATTTTGCTTAGTTATTTTTGTTTTACTTGGTAATTTTAAAGAAATAGTTTGTACTGAATATTTTCTTCCCACACTCCCCTTTGGAGACCACTGATCTAGGTGAATGTCTCCCTCAAACCCCTCTCTCCCTATGGAGACCTTTCGTCTGTTGACTTCCTGGATCCAAGTTGAAAGTGAAGGTAACGCTGCCAGTGTTGAGGTGAGGGTCTGCCACAGGCCGCCTAAGTCAACTAAGTGGACAAGACTTTTTACAAATAACTGAATTTTCAGATAAAGGAATGGAATGGTAGTACTTCATTCAATAGCAGAAAGGTCGTACATTGGCAAATGCTCAGACTGGGGTATCGCCCCCTGAAATGCCTAGGGAAGTACCTTACGTGAGCCTTGCCTGGACACATGCTCCAAGTCTGAACTGTTTGGGAGATTTGAGTACTTGGCTAGGAAGGGGATTTGGGGTGAAAGATGGGTCGTAATGTAAAGTGGTGCTGTTAGGATATCTTGTTTCGCATCCACACCAAAAGTGATTTAGACCTGCCTTAATTTGTAGTTTGTACATTAATTATAGCTATTTGTCCTGCAATAAAATAGTACAGATCATATTCAGGACTACCTTGCCATCATCTGGACATACTTTCTGCCTCTGTTAATGTAAACTGAAGATCTCTTGCTTTGGAAATAGGTGGTGACAGAGGGAAGGGCAAGACTTTATCCTCTGCATTTCATCTATTCTATGTAACCATATGTGCATTGCTAACAGTATGAACTGGTACTCTTGCTCCTTCAAAAACTAATTCCAGCTTCCCTGACTCTCTATTGTCATGACGACTTAAAGTCACAATGTCAGTGCCGCTAACACTAATCTGATAAACTCTTTATTCACAACCTACAAGCCAGCTAAAGAGGATAATCAGTTCCTACCTCCAGACAGAAGGCTGAGTTCAGAGGAAAGGGAGATGACCTCCACACATAAGTCAGTAGCGAGACCGTAACAATTGTGCTTGCCCAAAGCTGTCGCTACGCTCAAGCAAGCAGGAATGCCACTTGTGCAGATATGGCCTGCAAACAAAAAGCTGCTTAACCAGACTAAGTATTGGTAGTTACCTAACAGTTAAAATGTGTATTAAGTTCTCTTACGCTGTTAAGTTACCTTGATGATTTGTGAAAACAGCTGCGCTAATGTGTCATTTTTATACTTGTGTCTACATGAGTAGATGACTCTACACTAGTAGATTTTATCTACATATAAATGAAGAGTAAGATAGTTAAAAGCTTTAAAAAGTTCCTCTGACACTAATAAATGGAATATGTTAATTTTTTTACTATCAACTATGACCTGGTCAGGCTGGTGGCAGAGTCAGCGATGTGCAAAGTTGTCCTCTTTTGTCTCTCAGAGAAACGTCATTAGTTGAACTGACAAAAGATAAGCAAGCAGATGGCACATCATGGAGGGCAAAGCACACTGTCAAAGCATGTAAGACAATCTGCCCTCGGGATGGTTTGGCTTGGCACCCATTAAAACAATAATTTAGAGCAGAAGATAAGAAAATTAAAATATAAGGATGGAAGAAAATAATTGTTGGGGTTCTCAATTTTTCTTATTTATATTTGCTACTAGTTGGTATGAGATATATAGAAGATTCTAAGCTTTCTTCTGCAAAATTCTGGAAAATGTGTAGAAGGTATTTGCCCTGTACAGACAGATTTGCCACACGTACATAGAGAGTGTGGCACTGGAGTAGAAAGCAAGCACTCCTTAATAAAAGAAGAATTCTACTGCTTCCTTGGCAAACACGACAGCTAAGGTAGTGCAGCTGGAGGCGCCCAGAAACACTGAACCAGGGTGTGCAGCAACTTCATCCTGCTAAAGTCACTTGGAACTGCTAGGTCCCCAGCACTCTTCTTCTCAGCTCTGATACTGGATCTGTATCTGACATCAGAAGATGGCATAGCTAAACTGGCTATTGCAAGATGGCTATTGCAAAAGGTCTGTATGATTTAAGAAGTTTGACTTAACACTACCTAGGTCTAGTCACCACTACAAACAGACTTAGCTCTATTCTTGTGGAAAAAATTAAGCTCTACAGTTTGTACAAGAAATATAGCATAGCTTGGGCAAATACCTGCTCTAAATAAGGGACATCACGGTTCCATCCTTAATCGTTCTTATATTCTGGATGGCTACTATCATTTTGTGAATGCTGTGCCTAACCTATTGCTAGGTTCCATCAACCTTTCTTTAGAGGTAAGTGGAAGCTTGTGGTCAATTCCAGGATTTTCAGCCTTGGTTTTCCAATTTTTCTTAGGGGATGTTTTCTACTAGTTCATTCTGATTACTGGTTTATTAAGGAATTTGATGACTACTGTGATATAAACACCACCATTGGTTGCATTGCTCCTGCCAAACTTTCTGACTTAGATATCTAAGTGGGTCACTGGTTTACTGAGGTGCACTTCAGGGAAAATCCTGCTGCAGCTAGTCTGATAGTGAGAAGCTGCAAAGGTTTCTTCCCTACAAAAAATGGTTATTAGCACACAGTTTGATGCACAAAAAATTAGCTATATGCTAATCCTAGGGTTGGCAGTATGAGTAATCTGAGTATGAACAGAAGGCTCAGGCTTGGTAGGCATGATTCATATAGTCCTACTGAAGTCTGCAGAGGTTAGTGTCTTAACTGAATCATCAGCTTCTGATGTTCCTTTTCTCCTTGCCCAAGAGAAGGAGCCTTAAAGAGCCCAGCACCTTCTTCCCCAGCAGCCTGATAAAGCTCCTGACCTTAAGTTTGTAGGGCTTGCATTGAGACAATGAGCAGGGATCATGAACAGCGTGATTCAGCGCTGTCAGCTGATATGGGTTGCTGATACTTCATTTGTGTTATTGGCAAGAGGAAGCTAGGCAGCTTTTTACAGCTACTTGAAGATGTTATCTTTTGTAGTAAAAAATAAAGTCAGGTAATGGTTTTGTGTCTTATGTAAACTTTAAAATGCATGAAAATGCCGTAACGGGCAATTCTTTATAACGTTCCTTTCTGATGTTTAAATTTTTTATCTGAATTTTAAAAAAAGAAAAATTTTGAACTGGTTGAAACCAGCATTAATTCTGTCACTGCTTTCAACAGGACTAGGATTCAATATCAGTGTCTATATTTGTAAATCTGAATTTAGAACGAGTAGGAGAAAGCATTTGGTATGTTACAGACAAAAATTGACTGCAAGCTGTGTTCCATGTGTAGTGAAAAATGATATATATTCTGTCTGTATATATGCTTATCCAATTTGTTGTTTGGGGTTTTTTTTTAAGTAGCTCATTAAATTATGTATCTCCGAGTTAACAGATGCATCGTGTCTTTATACCAGCTTCTACTTGCACTGCTGGACAGAGGAGAAAAAAATTCTTGGAAGTTCCCATCCTCCAAACTCACCTGGACCAAGAAGAAATTTTGGTCTTCATCAAATTTAAGCTAAACTTGGAAAAATCCTCCCCCCCCCCCAAAAAAAAAAAAAAAAAAAAAGAGAAGGAGGG
>VXBL01009180.1:237299-256026 GCA_013400195.1 Aramus guarauna
GGACGGCGGCGGCGGCGGGGCCCGATGGCGAGACCCGGCGCTGCGTGCCCGCCGCCCGCCCGCCGGGGGATGGTGGCCGCCCGGGCACTGCTCTTCTGGGCGCTGGTGTACAGCTACTGCGGNAGGTGAGGGTGAGGGCGGGGGAGCGGGCCCCGCTGTGCGCACACGCACCCTGCGCCCGTCCCTGCCGTGCGCGGCCCTCCCGGGCACGCGTGCACACGGGCACCCGTGCATGCTCCCCTCGCATGCTCGCACACCTGCGCGCATATCTGCGCCTGCATGCGCCTGCCTCTGCCCCTGGGAAGCGGTGCCGTGCCCGGCCGGGCTCGCTGGGGGGCCCTCGGGAGGGGCCGCAGGCCCGGCTCGACTCGGCTGCCGGGGGGGGGAGCGGTGCCCGGGCGGCCGCCGTGCAGAGCCCTCGGTGGGGGGCTCGGTGGGCGGGAGAGGCGCCCGGGTCTCTCGCAGCCCGTGTGCGGGTACGTGCCCCGTCGCTCCCTTCTGCCGTGCCCTCCCTGTTATTCGCGGTTTGCCCGGTTGGACCTGGGAACCCCTTTCGTGCGTCAGGGTCGCAGGGAAAACGGAGAGTAAAAAAGATAATCTCAGTCTCTGAGGTTGTACAGTTGAAGCCACCAGTCAATTTTTATACTTGTCTGGAATCTCCACCTGGATTTGCTCTTCCACCTAATGCTCTAAATGAAGTTGTATTGGCTTGTTTTCTTTCGTAGTTCTAGGTGAGCAAATAACGCACTGCAATTTTTGTCAAGTGTTATTTTTAATAAAATGACCAGGACGGTCTTAGTTCTGAGGGATCTGTGCAGATGGGTTTGTGCCAGGCAGGACTAACATAAATTACTGAGCCTCCTCTCATGATTTGCTTGGGGGGTTTTTGCTATCTTTGGGAGACGCCTGCATGCTTTTTTACTTAAATGCCCCATTCTTTTTTCCTGTAGCACCAAGCAGTAAATGAATGGATTGCTGGGGAAGTGAGGGGTGTGACAGTGATAAAAGAGCATTTGGGGGCAAATCGATTTGCTGTCAATATGATAATCTATTGCATGTTTCAGGAAATAGGAAGCCCTCTCGCTGTTGGATAACAGCAGGCTAACGTCTTACTTTCCAAACACGTGTATCCTACAGATCTGTGCAGATTTCTACATAACAAAGAAACAAACGTGTTTCAGAAAAGATGGCAATGCCCCGTGTCTGTTTTGGGGGGGGCAGAAAAAAGGTGACAGAAAGGAGCAACTGGAAAGGCAGAGGATGGGGCTTAGTTTGGGGCATGTTATGTTTAAACTGCTGCCGTACCACTGCTGTAGTGACTGAATTTGCATGAGTAAAGGGGATGTCCTTAAAAGCAATAAATAGATTAAAATAAAAACGTTGAAGGTAAATCCCTAGAGGACACTAACTGAGAGAAGCTGGATGGAGGAGGGCTTACCCACTACTCACTAAATTGAGAAGAGAAACTGTGGAAGAAAACTATAGAAAGATCAAAGGCAGGGTGATACAGAGAAGGGTGAAAATGATGTAACTAACTGCCCTAAAATTTACTAGGAAGAGACATTAAGTACTCTAGAAATGTATAAATACTTTTACCTCTAGGGACTTCATTGGCATCCTAGAGAAGAAAAACCCAGTGAGTATAAAACTCCCAGATGTTCCCTTTGCAGGGCCCTTTCAAGAATCAAGATGTAAGTTAATGGTTTTGTAGCGGGTTAGTGAATTAGCAATGCCAAGGTAGCTCAGAGAATTTGAAGCATCTCTGGCAAGAAAAACTTTTTCTATGTATTTGTGATCCTTGTCATGATATAGACTCTCAACGTACAGCAAAGGCATGGGGGGTTCTTCCCTTTTTAAAATAGCAGAGAGCGCAGGCTCTGACATTTGTTCGGGAGCTGTACAAGCTTTCTTCCTGCAGTTTCCTTCACATGACTTCTAAACAGCACATTGTATTTTGTGAGCTAACTCCTTCCCAACTTCTGTATCTACTTCTGTGCCAGAATTCAGTAAATGCTCTAGGTCATAATTTCAGCTTATTTAAATTCTACTGGATTTGACCTTGAGTTAGTGTAAGCTTGTGTACATCCGTTTATTGCAATGGCATGTCAACGTTCAGCCTCTGCACTGCTAACAGTAGCTAGCTTGCCTGCTGGTAATTCTCATTTTCTTCAAAATTGCACCAGAAATAGTGACTATAAATAGGGTAGAAAGAAGGTGATTACATGAAGACTTTGTTTTCTGAAGTAAGTCTGAAACCTTGAACAATAAAACCAAGGAAAACTCACTTGCTTTCTAGTTACTTAATTTTGATTGCTTTTGGTTTTTAAGAATCTATGCAGTCCTTTATTGTACCAGCATGTAATGTGATGGTTTAAAATAGTTGCATAATCCTACAAACTAACGGAAAGATTGAAAGTGCATTTAAAGCATATTATGTCTTACAGTCTCTCTGAAAAGCACGACTGGTATCTGTGTGCAAGCAAGGTGTTAGCTTCGACAATGATCTGCATTTCCTAGTCAGCGTGCCAGGCAGTGCTCTTTTTCAGAAAGGTTAGCATGCTCATGGATGAACTGGCATGTAGTCAACGTAGTGTGACGTGTGTTAAAGTTGGTCCTCCCTGGAAGAAGCTGTGGCGGCCAGGGTGTGGGATACTCTGCACTGCCAGGGTACAGCAGATACCTGATCTCAGAATCACAAACGACTTCAGCTTCAAGAACTGACAAGTTCATTTTTCTTTTCGGGGCAATACATTGCTTCTTAGAATACTGTCTGAAACCATATTCATTCTGAAATCCCAGTGTAGCAGTTCTATGCAGCAATAAAAACACACTTCTTTTTCTCTCGTTTTAGGATTCAGGGTTAAGATTCCACTATGTGGCTGCCGGAGAAAGGGGTAAACCACTCATGCTGCTGCTTCATGGCTTTCCAGAATTCTGGTAAAACTCCCCACACACTTTTCTTGTATAAAAGAGGCTGCTTAAGATACCTGAGAGTGATCATCTCAGCTTAAGTATACCCAATACGATCCATTTTATGTATCTATGAGTACTAACTAAGGGCATGAAGTTTTAGTAGGGAACAAACTGAAACTTTAACTGCAGCATCTACAAAAAATTCCTGCAGGCCAACACAAACCAACCATCTTTTTTGCCTTACCGACCCATTTTTCCCCAAGTATGTACACTTTTCTTCAAACTTTGGGGAGGAACTGTTAATTTTTAATGAATTTCCTGTTTGGATAACATTTTTATTAATATGGCTAAACTTATGACTTATAGCAGAAGGTGTTAAAATGAGGATCCATTATATATTAAGTGCAATATGGATTGCTGCATTTGTTAAAAATACTATACATTAATTTTTAACTGGGGGAGGGGAAGAAGAACTATGAGTTCTACAGGCTAGCGTGCAGCCTAATTTCAGAATGCTACTCAGGGAAAAAGGTTCTATTATTAGTTCATCATAAGATGAATGATGAATCAAACTCAATCCTAAATGTTTGTTTATAACAATGAGAAGCAGTCATGTGTCTAATGATTTAACCAAATTGCTCAGGCTGTCATTGCCAGGTTTACTAGTGAAGCATGACTCACAGAACTTGCACTGAAAAAATAATAAAGGAATAGAGGAAGTGGAAATGCCAGTAATTCAGCAAGTTAAATGGTCCTTTTTGTTTCTAAACTCAGATACGGAGCTAGGCTCCACTGTTGGAACTGTGATCTTTCAAGCTGGACTCAGGTCATACTGTGATAAATTGACCCAGGTTAACCAGAGGTCAGTTCTTTTCCCTTAGCAATTTCCTATAGATACTAAACGGCCTTGAGGATGATGGTGGAAAGTCATATTTATTTTAAAATAAATTTTCAAAGATGTAGACTGTTCTAATAATAAATTGCTATCTAAAAGGATTAAAACTGTAAACTTTGATTAAAAATACAGTTAGATTGGGGGGTTTGCATATTCTGTGCAAACATTATGCATACATTGCATAATGCATATTCCTACACAATAAGACAGCTAATGCTACAGCTAGTTTCACCTACAGTGATGATAATACTGCAAAAATTAGCATTTTATATACATATTTTACTGACATCTGGTATATTATTTTCAAAAAGCAGAAAACCATTCTTATAGTTTAGAATAGTGAGTCATGCTTTAAGTGACAGTTAATATATTGTATTATCTGACCATTCAAAAGCAATTAGTAAGAAACTGTTATATAGGTCACTGGGACTACCAATAGCATAGTTTACATAACTGTTTTTAAAAAGAATAGACCCCAATATTCTATAAAGTAGTCACACTACCAATACTGATGTTCATTTGTTAATTCAATCAGTGAGGATTTTTTTATGCAAGAATCGAGATTGCTCTTAGAGAACGAGATAAAGTAATCACAATTTAAGAGATATTTAAAGCCACATCAAATTTGTATCATTTGGCTAGCAAAAAACCCACCCCAAACAGGTATCATTCACAGTTAGAAATCTTAATTGTAACAAATCCTCTGCCTTCAAATATCTCAAGGTTCTAAGCAGGACAACTTTAACCAGACAATACTGACCTGAGTGAGTGAGAATGTCTGAAGATGAAAGATCACTTAAGAATATAATTTACCAGAGCCATTAAGTGCTTTAGATACATAAGAACTGGAAAGTCATACCAATGTTGTACAAAGACAATAATAAAATATTTTAAATTGGGCAGAATGAACTGAGACAGCTGGGTATCTGTAAGACACGTGTGAGCTGCTAAATTTTGTACAAGCTGCCTTTCAGAAGTATTGTGATCAGAAAGTCACAGAATATTTTTCGTTATTCAAGCTGATGAGCATGAAAGCATTCACCAACATTTCTAAATTCTGCTTACAAAGCAGTTGCCCAGTAGTTTTCGTTCCATATGTGGTAAAAGGTTTTCTTTGAATACAAAACATACCCATTTGGTAGGTCACACATTTGGTGTTTGATGGACTGTTTGGAAAACAGAAGATGAGGATAGCAAGTAGACATTTTCTGAAAACAAAAATAGTTTATTTATTTATGGGCCTTGTCGTTTCTTCTTACTGAAGTATATAGGGTAGCTACAACAGTTACCATGGCAAATTCAGCTTCCAAGTCATTGCATAATGCCTTTAAAAATGACATTCCTGGAGATCTCAGCTAAATCTTGTATTTGCATTATATGGCACTGAAATTAAAAGGTTCTGACTGTTCTGCTTATATGAATACAATTTTTCTATAATTAATGAGTATTACTGTAATATCACTTATGTTCAAAATCCCTAATAGGCTGGAGGCAAAGCTAAAGTGGAAGAGCCGATGGTCTGATATAGACACTGTTTGAATTAAGGTAGAATTCTGCACATCACTCTTACAGTTGCTGATGATTCAAATGTTACATATAGTTTATCTGAGATTGTTGAAACGAGCTGGATCCCAGCATAGAGGGATGCAACCATTATTATATAAGCCTAGAAGGATCGTGGTTTTCATACATCTTTCTGTCATAGTGTAAGATAAGGCCATGTCTGTCATGGTACTGGCTATTCTAAAATTTATTTGTTTCAGTAGTAGTTGAAGGACAGGTTGATCTTGCAGAATGAGGCCCACCATTTTCTTGTTATTTTTGCTTCATAACACGCATATGGTCACTACATACTATTACAGCATGAGGAATAGTCCAGGCATTGTATGAGTTCCTAATTTTGTATGTCTTTTAATGTGTGTAATTTATCACTCTCTTCCATAGAAACACAAGCAATGAAATACTTTGTGTAGTACCAATAGGTAGAGAGACTGTTCTGGAACAATTCTGGTATTATAGACAGAGATGAAAGTGTACATAATAGAAGTCATATAAACTTCACCAAGTTCATTTGTTATTCATTGTATTTCTTTCTTTGGTTTATTTAGTGTATGAATTATCTGACATTCCTTTTCTGAAAAGAAAAAAAACATGCCTTGAGGCGTGTTCCCCTGCTCCATCAAAACGTGTGTGCAAGCAAGCCAGAGAGAAGAGAAAGCTTTTCAGACCTTACTTTTTTGATCATCCTACAACTCCAAGGATAAAACAGAATAGTCCTCTGTGTGCTCTGGTTTATGCCTGTTTCCTTTGCAGCAAAGGGACCATGCCAGACTCCGGGAACTGTTGAAACTGCCAGGCTCTGACCATGCCCCTTTCTGGCAGCTGCACTGCCTTGCTGGGGAATTCAAGAAGGGAGCACAAAACTACTGTAGCCACAAAGGACCGTCAGTGTACAACAGAAACAAAAAAAGAATCTCGTTGTAAACAAACCCATCAACTATTTGGGAGCAAAAGCATTGAGTTCATTTTGGTATCATTTTGCTTGACCTTATAACTCCAACTTTTTTTTCCCCTTTGTTAGGTATTCTTGGCGCCATCAATTGCGGGAATTTAAAAGTGAATATCGAGTGGTGGCTCTGGATTTGAGAGGCTATGGAGAAACAGATGCTCCTTCTCACAAAGAAAATTACAAGTTAGATTGCCTCATAACAGATATAAAGGATATTTTGGAATCTCTCGGTGCGTTAGAAGACAAACTACTCAGCTCATAGATGATTTCATTTTCTCGGGAAAATACCCCGTAAAGATCTAGCACTGTTTTTTTTTTTTTAAACCTGCATTATCTAATATATACACATTACAGATATGTGTAGATATAAAGCTAAGGATACTCATATTTTATGGACTATTATCAATATTAATGAAAAAGCTTTGTTTTCTAGTTGTGATGTGTATGTCAGTATAAACCATATGTAAAGATGATTTTCCATCATGTGCTTGAAAAAAAATCCTCTGTGTGCTGTGAGATCCAGCAGTATAAACCTGTGGTCTTTTTCCTTAAGAAGATCTTCACTTACTCCCAACTGTTGCACTTAATGGATAATGTTATGAATTAGAGTCTAATAGCACTTGCACACTGAAGAATTTAAATTAGGTGACATTTTTCTTGCACAAACAAGACAGAATAAATATTGTGGGCTTTATAAAGATGATGACACTACATCTGCTGTATTTTTAAAAAAATCCCAAAATACTACTCCTGCACAGTAGTCAGTTCTCAAGAGCTGAATCACTGTCTTACACAACAGCGAGAACAACAGAAGGGAGAACAAGGGACACATTGCTCCCTGTAGCAAATACACGGTGTGTTGGTCTAGAGCTGATGCAAGTCTGCAAAATTTGCCCCTTCAGTTCAGTCTGAAGTGTAGCTGTTCTGGCAATAAATTGTAACACCTAGTGAAGGGTTATTTCCCTTCTATACCAATAGCAAGACAGGGGATTAGACTGTCATTCTCTGAATCATTTTAATTCCCTGGATACTCCAGAGATAGTGAAAGAACTTACTGCATTTCACATGAAGAAATAGTAAAGCAGTAATTCCAATTCTAAGGTTTGAATTTAGGATTTGCTTTGCTTGTGATGTTTGAATATTGTCAGAAGATTGGACAGGCAGTCCCCACACTGTGTTTACATTTTCCAACCTTTGCTGGTTGTGTTAATCTCCATGGTAATGCCATGGTTTTACTTGTGAAGTGCTCTCATCATAATTCAATTTCATAGGGATTTAAAATTTTCTGGAAAAAGTATTTCTGAGGCTTGTTATCTTTGTTCTAACCCCAAGTTAAATACTTTTGGAGAATGTGATTATATCAAAAGTGCTCCAAAAGATTTCTATTCAAGAGGGGTTATAAGGTGCTTTGCCAATGTGTCCAAATTTATGTCAGAATTCTAAACAGTTTGGCTTTTATACATTTCATTTGTAGTGTATGTGCTGAGCATTACAATCCTCAATGAGGAGTGTGATGGTATCTGATGCTACAGTATGTATGCCAGCAGTGGTTAAAGGAGGAAGCTTAGGCTTTCAAAAACAGTCATGATTTTTCTCCTGCCTTTTATTGCTGTTAAATTACCATTTTTATTGGTGGAAGAGTAAACACATGAATGCCAAGAACTTTAAAAATTGCCATCAAAACAGCATATGGAGACAGGCCTACAAAATATATAAATGTATGTATTTATGTGTGTGTATATATGCTATATATATGGCTATTAAGTAGAACACCCACTTTTTACATAATGATGATGGTCAGTGCTTAGATAACCTCCCATATTCAGAGAAATTCATAAAAATTAGTTTTGTTCAGGAAGGGCTCAGAGGATTTCTCTGTCTGCCTGCACTTTAAAACTCGAAGCTCCCTAAATGTGACAAATGTGTGTGCATTACAATGACTGCAAGTTGAATTGTATATCTGACCCAACATTGGCCAAGATGTGAACAGGGTGGCCATTTGGATACCCAGTGACTTTAGTCTGACATTGAGGTAGTATAGTTAAAGTGTAATTGAAGTCCAATTAAATAATTTTATTTTTTAATTTTTTTAACTATGATAGTGCACTATTTTTTTCTGGCCATTAATGGAAGCAGCGCAGTGTATTAATAAATTAATAAGTGTGCTGGATCACCTATTTTGCCCAATAATTATTTTATTGTATGTGATAATTTGCATGGATACAAATTCCACTGAAATAAAAGCACAAATTTGTGTTTATGTGGTAGGGTACAACAAGTGTGTGCTGATTGGCCATGACTGGGGAGGAATGATCGCTTGGTTGGTGGCTATATGTTACCCTGAAATGGTGACCAAGCTGATTGTGGTTAATTTCCCTCATCCTTCTGTGTTTACAGGTGAGTTTTGTAGTAGTTGTCATTAATCCAGAGTATCTGCATTTTCATTAATACTGTGTTTGCTTTGAGATTGCTAAAGAAGAACCAGCTACTTGCCCCTTTAGATGTTCAGTAGATAAGTTGCCAATACTCAGTGACTGTCACAATCTAGACAGTATCTTATGAAGCACTAAGCTATCAAGTATTTGACTTCTGGAAATAATTTATTGCAGCAAGTGGGAGTGCTTGCAGCCAAACTTACTGATGTTTTTCTTAATCCTTGAAGGTCCACAAACATAATTTTCATATACATTAATCTGTTTTATACCCCTTTGGCCAGATAAAATTCCCTGAGCAGGGGTGTATATAGCCTTAAACATAGGTTAAGGCCTCACTGCATTATGAAATCTGCATAAAACAGCCTTTGTATAAATGAGAAACAGACATTAGAATTTAATCTTGATCTAGGTGACAAGTGACAATTTATTATCTCGTACAATATTCAGTGGAACAAGACAGCCTTTCCAGGCTACTTAGTAGAGGCTCAGGAATGTACTAGTAGTGAGCTGAAACAAGGATTTAGGTGCACTAGCAAAATTTGTTGTGCAACAGGCTTTGAGTTGGTCTACTACCAAGCATTACAAAACATTTCATAGGGATTAGATCAACATTCAGTAATTAAAATGAAAGGAGTATCTCACTAATCTTAATTTCTTCAACTGCTGACCTTACCCTATTTCCATTTCAAAAGTTACCTCATTTTCCCAGAAATAGTTAAGAATATTCAGTACAGCTTTAATTTTCATTTCAGTTGAATGTAAATCTGACTTTACACCACTGGAATCAGAAGCATTTCACATGTTGTTCTCAGAGTCTTCTTGGGCACCTTTCTAAGATGTTAAAGAACATTTTGCCAGGTTAAACCTCACTTACCCAAGGAAAGGTCTGTTCACCGCCACCTGAGCAAGCAGGAGCTTTTTGCAGTATTTTCACCAAGAGCAGGAGCTTTTTGCAGTATTTTCACTGAGCACTGAGAGCAGCAGCCAGGCTGTATAGAAGACAAATACATTTTGTTATAGTATTTGTCTGCATATTTGTTAAACTACAAAATCTGTTCTGTAACTTGATGAAGTCTCCCTGGATCAAATTTGTTCTACTGTGGATTAAATGAAACTACCCAGTTTATAAATTGTGCAGAACAGTAAAGTAAGCAGGGTTGATAATGGTCCATCAAGGAAAAATACAATGGGTGATGCAATCTAAGATTGTATAAGATATGAAAGCTTAGAAGATAGCTGACACTTCAATTTACTTTGTTTTATAACTTCTTTTTATTCATTGTCAGAATTAATATTTCAGAGATATCTCCTATGTTGGGAATGCAATTTTGCCTTCCTGAACTTGCATCTGTAAAGGATAGGTTCTAGACTTCCTAGTACCTAACGCATTCTGTGGTTGCTTCGAGGAAGTTAGACATTTGCATGTCAGTGTTGGCTCTTGCAACTCACTGGAGATGCAAAATTACAATTAAGAAAAAAAAAAAAAAAAGACTTAATGCAAATTTGGCTGTATCATTTTCTCGTTATATACACTCCAATGTCTTTAAAAAGTGATGCTATGTAGTCTTGATTATGGTTCTTGAAATTGCTGTGATGACAACTGTTAGAGAAATTCTGTACTTCTGTGAAGAGGATTGATGCTGTCTTTAAAATGTAAGTGGATTATCATCTACAAATTTCTGTGCATCACATCTTTGATGAGAGAAATACTTAAAGATTTGTATTTATGCCTCTTATTCCACAGCTGAAAAAAATGCTTTGGACTAGCTACACAAATAGATCTCTAAGTGAAAATCTCTCATGCGATTAAACTCTCCAGTGTCACTGCCCTCACCTAACCTTTGGCAGGCTTCCGGTTTGCTGGCTGTTTCTGTTAACACATATAAAAGAAGTATATTTTAATGGCCACATCATATACTTACTCCTGAAACAATAATCATCTTTTGTCACATAGCATGTGCTAATGTAATATTTTTAAAACATTCCTTTAAGTTTAAAAAATAGTAATATTAACAGTAATTTTGTTTGAGTCATCAGTTTTCATTTTTAATTCATGGGCATTTTTGTTTCAGAATACATTCTACGACATCCATCACAATTGATTAAATCTGGTTACTACTTCTTTTTCCAAATGCCATGGTTTCCTGAATTCATGTTTACAGTAAATGATTTCAAGGTGAGCAAAATGAGTGCTCGTGTTTATGTATTTAAACTGTGAGTGATGGAAGAATTGCTACCTATGTTGACCCCTCCTGATGTAGTTATAATTACTAGGAAACATACAGATCTTTCTGATTTTTCTTCTTCAGCATTATATATTTATATGAAGTAAGATATAAGGACATAGAGCCTCTGAGATGAACTCTTGTTTTTGCATTTCTGGGAGGCGTTCAGGTACATACTTTTAACCTCCAGCACTACAGTGCATTACTGCCCCTAGGTAGGCAGCTGGTTTTACTTGTGCCTGTGCCAGTGGGACACATTTGGTGCCTGGGAAACTCCTGCTGACTTATCTGAATCTCCTGTGTGCAGTGGGACATCCTCTTATACATCAGAGCCTGCTACAGGCAGCCTGGGAGTCTAGGCATCGCATTCAGCCAGGTGATTAATTCTGCCTGAGGAACCAACAAGGCCACACCTTGTCTTACCTTACAAAATAAGTACAGGCATATGGAAAGGGGAAAAGCACCTGCAGGCATGCATCCTCCTACACGTATAAAGCCCAGTGCAGAGCCCCCAGTGCTGCATGCACACGGGACAGCAAGCTGGGGAGGTCCTGAATCATTCTCCCTCCCGCCTTCTCAGCTGCTGGGTCCATCCCAAAGAAAAGTGTGTGCCTGCGCTTGCCTTTGCCTGTCACAGGTGGCAGGTCAGGGTGCAGAACTGAGTAACTTGGTAGTACTGCTATTCGTCTGTACTTGACTATTCTGAAGTAAGTTATACCAGAGATAAGTTTACTGTGTGCTTTACACACAACTCTCTAAAAACCCCCACATTTAAACCATTCATTATACTCTAAATAATGTATAAATATATTTTAGAAAGATGTGTCCTGTTGAAAGACAGAAAACACACTTTCAAGCTATCTTATGTGGTGGCTTTTTATTCTTCCTTCTGTAGGTTCTGAAAAATTTATTTACCAGCCAGGCTACTGGAATTGGAAGGAAAGGCTGCAGATTAACAGCAGAGGACATTGAAGCTTATCTCTATTTCTTTTCACAACCTGGAGCACTAACTGGACCCATTAACCATTACAGAAATATTTTCAGGTCAGTAGAACATTCTGAAACAAGGTAAAATATTCTAGAGACACCTGGAGGCTAAAAATGTTATTGTATCTTCTGCTGCTAAAGGAGAATCAAAAAACACAAATCTGCTTCTAGTCTCAGCAAGTAACAAATGCATTCACTGTCAAGCTGTGCGATGCAAAGCAAATTCTATGAGATACCCACAGAAAACAGTGACACAATCAGACTGGAGATAAGGAAAATCTTTGTTTTGAGATCTAATAAAGCAAAGACCTTTCCTCATTCACAGAACCCATGGCAATCACAAAAATCTGTCTCTAAATAATTAACATCAATTAATTGTTTGTATTACAGTTCATATTATCTAATAATAAGCTCTTCATAGAGCTCGAGCTCTCTACCTATTATTAGGTAATCTTGCTACATAATACGGTATCCAAGTAACCCTCACTTTTCCTTCTAACTTTACAAAACCTAATTTTATTGTCTTTGGGCTGTTTTTTGTAAAAAGGTGGGGTAGGATTTTTGTTACTAAGCCTAAAAACTAACTCGAACTCCTTTTTTCTTTTTGTTCCTGCATTGGTCTTGTCAGACTCACAGGCAGCAGTAAGCACATGTAGCAGGGAGCATGCATAGACTAAAACTGATAGTATCATAACAGGATATTAAGCTTAATATTTATTTTATTTTCTCAAGCAGTTTTCTCATAATTTTAACTTTCCTGGAAGAAGTTGGCTTGGTCTTAGAGACTGATGCCCCTTTTTTTATCTGCCAAAAACCTACCAGGGCTGGGTGGTCTTTAACTCTGCATACACTCTACTTACTACTTGAGCCCTAACTTGAGGGACTTTACCAAGAAGAGTGGGATCGAACTCATTTTCCCCTTACTGCCTCATCTTCAACAGTGCTAAATCTCCTGAATGCTTCTCTAACACAGGACCAGCTTCCCAATATTCTTTAAACATGATAAGTCTCTTCATCCCTTGAAGTCAGACAGTAGATGTTTAAGTAGAGTAACTTTTCTTTTTGCCTGGTACAAATTTAGCACCGCCTTTGCTGCTCTTCCTGTGCCTTCTATGCTGTCGCTATGAGGAGAGCAGACAGCAAGGAAATACCGGGAGCAAAACAGTGATCTGAGCTAGATGCTGTCTGGTACAGGCTAAGAGACAAAACTTGAACGAGAAAGTAGAGAGGTGGTATATTTTCTTCTAAACAAGGTAACACCAAGCACAGGCACTGATGGAGAATAAATGAGATGGCTGTGCTGGTAACAGTATCCTTGTTTAATGCTATGCAGAGAGTGGCTGATGGCATCAGCTGGGATGTCCAAGGGCGATGGGGAGCTGTGTGGCTGCACAGCAGGAGCCCCCAGGGTAGGGCTAATGAGGAGCTGGAGAGGCGTGAGCGCCCTGAGCCTTGTTCATTACATTTGCCACAGCACCTTGCATCAGTGAGTGTGCACATTAACCAGATGCTTCTCTGACAGTAACAGTGAAATATCTGTGATAGCTGAATTGCTTTGGGATTCAGATGAGACGAATGTAGGAGTTGTATATGTTTAAACTATTGTTTCAGGCCTTTTCAGGCTCAAAAAGAGCCTAGTATCAGTTATTAATCAGAAAGTAGCTTCACAGCTATTATTTCCTCTGTGTCTGTGTATCTTTGTGCATTGTTTGCTTTATTTTTCTAATGAAAGTATACCTGTACTGAATCCAGAGAATATTATTTTAGGTGATACCAACCACAACACAGCAGGCTTTGGACTGGAAGGAAAAGATTGGTCTTCAACTCATTCAGTTCTTGCCAATTCTGATGGTGACACATTATGGCATGTGAATCATTAAATATTAAAACTGGATTGAAATTTTCACTTCTTCTCGTATAGGCCATTGAGCAGCACTTGATGCTAACGACTTGTATTCACCGTAACTCCCAGTGAGCTGGCACTGGTGACTTACGTGTTAAAGGTTTCCAACTCATTACTATCCACCAGGAGTTTCATTCTTCAGAGCTTAATTTTTCTGGAAAGTTATTTCCAAAGAGATGATTGGAAACACTTTCTTGTATCCATCACCAACACATCCTTGTATAAATAGCACAGCAGTCATTCCCTTCACTATACCTCAGATACAAACACTTTTGGAATAAAAATCATAAAGCTTTTCTATCATGCTTGGTTAAGAGAAATAGGTAAGCAGTTGAAACTTGAATTTCTTCTGATATGTCTTTTCTTAGAAATTGAATACTTCTCTGATAGCACTCAAGACGTACTTCAGTATTTGTTTACAGAAAAACTGTGCAACAGTGCTGTATGAAGGTTTGAGTCTGTTTTTCAAAGACTCCACCTCATGAGTGGAACTTCCCTTTCTAAATGTGAAATCTGCCTGTTAATCGTTGTTAAAGGAGATTTCTAGAAACCTCAGGCATGATATAATGTCCCATATTCCAAACTGAAAAGAAATAGTGTAGCTCATAGGCAATGAAAAATGACAGGTTGTTTATCTATGCAGTGTGTGTAAAAAGCCCAGTAGAGTTTTCCTAAGTGAGGCTACAAATCTTGCAAAGCACTTAGACACAAAAGAGAAATAGTAATACACATTAAAAAATACACATATAAATAGTGAAGAGATCCAGGATACTGGATTTAACAGGTAAAGAGATTAGTCTAACTGCACTGAATCAGGTTATCAATTTTTAAAACTGATACTATGAATAAGCTATGATTCAGTCAGTTTATTTGAAAAATGAGATTTTAAATCCACTGCTACAAAAGCCATTTTAAGAATTTTCCTAATTCATCAATCAAAATTAAATTATTTCAAGTGACCTTTTATTAATATTTCTTGACATGTATAAGTAGAAAGGAAGAATGTCTTCAAAGTCTCCATTTCTTTCTCTTATTTTAAACTAACACGTGCCATCATCTTTGTCTTTCCCTTTTTACATAGTCTTAACTAACTCCTAAGTTTCAACCTAGCACTTGTTTGTCATAAAAGTTTATTCAGAAAATCTTTTTTATACATTACTGGGTTTAAAAAATCATGTTTGAGCATTAAGATGATAAAGATTTGTAGCTGATCAGATGGAATCTGTTTTGAATTGTCACAGGTAGTCTGTTACAATATGTGGCTAAGAGTAAGCAATTCAAGGAAAAATTAGACAAATCTTTCAGCATCTCTGAAATAGATGAGCTGGAATAAACGCTGGTGGGTTAATATTGTTTATGTTGAAATAGTCTTTCATTTCTAGCTACTTGTATCTTTCCTAATGTCTACAGTTAATATTAGGAAATATTTATCAAATATACCATTTAAAATAATTGTGTTATGGAAAAATAAGTTTTTACTGAAAGTTTAAATAGGCCATTGTGGTATAATTTTTATTAACATTTTACTTTTTAAGGGCTTTTCAAAGTATCGATAAAATGTCTTATAATATTTATCTTTAAATGCTTTCTAGTCTGCTAAAGCTCTGGGTTGTGATGGTGCAGTTTTAAAGAGATTATGACTCCATGAAAGGCAAATTTTTAAGGAACAATTTTCTTTCACTGCATACAGATGTAGGTATGTAAATCCAAGGCCTTCAAAAACATATTGTAGTTCTTTGTAAAGGGAACTCCGATGCATTTTGATTGTTAGCATGAATTTCATAGATGAGTGAATGTACCTGACTTCAGTTCAGCGTTTCAGACATCAGTGTTCTATTGAGTATCTTTTTCTACAGATATTTTTATTTTTAGCTGTATTACATGGTATATGTAATTTTGAGTAGATCTGAAACACTCTAGCTGGTATTTTCCATAGTGTCCAGAAGTGGCAGCCTGCCATTTCCTAGACAGCCATTTTTGATAAAGCAGTTTGGCTACTCAGGTAGCTGGATGCCTTGAACTATAGTCTAAATGTGATTCAGAGCATCATATTTCATTAAAACCTATTTGCAGTAAATAGTGCAGATTCAGACATTTGCCGTAGCATGCATCAACCAAGGGAAAGCCACTGACCTACAAAATTCTGACGTTGCTGTTCCTCAGAGATGATGGGGCTCCTGAGCTGTGCAACATGCTGAAGCATCATTCATGTTCCAAAAATAAGACCTCTGTTGCAATCAACTGCTGATTACAGAGATGTAACAGCAAAAGTATCTTCTAACAATTTTACCATTCTTAAAAACAATGCCTTTGAGTCAAGGGAGTATTTTCTTGGCATTGTAGAAGATATCTTGGAACCTAGAAAGCTTGCAATGAGATTGTCTGTGTTGATTTCAAAAGCTAAGTTGACTGAAATGTGTCTTGGTGATTTTTGTAAAAAAAAAAAAGACTTAACTAAATGTGTTTTATTTTTAAAGCTGCCTACCTCTGCAGCACCATGAAGTCATCATGCCAACCCTGCTGTTATGGGGAGAAAGAGATGCATTTATGGAAGTTGAGATGGCAGAAACAACACGGATTTATGTTAAAAATCATTTCAGATTAACTATTTTGTCTGAAGCCAGTCATTGGCTTCAGCAGGATCAACCTGACATAGTGAACAAGTTGATATGGACCTTTCTAAAGGAAGAGACAACAAGAAAAAGAGAATGACTGTTTGTACATGTTTAAAGGGGTCTACATAAAAGCTCTTCAGATTTAAAAACTAATTGTTATCAGGGCCATATTTCCAGCCTGCCTTCTATTTTGAGCTCTGTTAGAGAAAAGTGTTTTCAATGTACTGTACATTTGGACACCAATGTTACTGCTAAAAGAAGTGAGTATGAGAATATATGATACCAACATTGGTTTTACCTGTATACTTGTATTTTGCACATAAAAACACCTGCCTTAAGATGTATATGTATTTGTACAGAAAGAATATCATGGAAAGTTGCTTGGTTTTGTTTTCTCCCTTGCTTTATAGTTTTAATGTGTGGTGCCTTTTACAAATTTATAATGAAACAATAGAGTGGTGCCATACTGAAGGAAGTCATGAGTTTTCATTCTAGATTCGCCCAAATTTTTTTAATGTATTTTACCATTAAACAGTAACTAACTCTTTTTATTATCTATATTTTAGCATACTGAATGACTGAAAAATTTCTGGGCACATTTCTAGTCTTCAAGTGAACAATGATACAGATCTTGTTGTATTGTTGAATGCAGCTGCTTTGTGCAATGTGTTTTTCGTTGTTGACTAAAAAATGGGACACCTGTACACTCAACATGTTTGAACAAGAAGAATGGAAAATTAAGATTAACGTGTATCAAATCCACCTCTGTCTAATAAAATATAACTTAAACTATTCCCTTTATCTGATTTCCTATGGACAGATTTCTTACTGAAGCTAAGAATTGGGTTTGAATAGCTGAAGCGTCTGTCCGCTGTGCAGCCTTCCTCATGCTATGACTGTTGTAGTTTCTTGGAAATAATGCCTCATTGTTGGCATTATCCTTCCTATGTTAGCAGCTACTGTTCTTGTCTCCAAGAACTGCTGCCAAGTTCCTGTGTTTACAGGAGGAAGAGACACAGTGATTATGGAAACAGAGGGTAGAATTAACTTGCATATGATGGCAGGGGAGAAGAAAACTGGATACTAACGACAAAGAAAAAAGAAGTACGAAGCATGAATCCCCAGAAGGGCTGAGTCACCTGCCTCCAGGGTTTCCAAAGGCTCCCTCTCCACCTGCAGAGCAAGTGCAGCGCCCTGGGAACAGGCAAGGATGAACAGGGATCCATCAGGGGAGACGCTGGAGCCAGCCGTCCACACCAGAGCAGAAGAGAGCTGACAGTTCCTGCGGAGTCCGAACAAGTCCCACACTGCTGCACGTGATCTCTTCTGAGCCAGTCTCCTCCACAGGTACTTGGCGCAGCCCTTGCTGTAACCCTCACAAGAGAGGGGACGGAGGGCTGCTGTCACCCAAGTACTAGCCGCTGGCTGGCAGCTGGCTTCCTTTCATGCAGTTCACAATATCTGAGGAAGAGTCCCTTCAGTACTCTGATAATGGTATCAATCTCACTTTTTCCATCTGTGGCTGGTACCTGCCTTTCAAGGGTATTTTTCTCCTGAGTATTTTCAGCATTTATCGCCTGAAATGGTTGTATGCTGCTTTTACTTAAAGTTGGGAAGGCTGTTCCTCGTCTCAGAAGGGTGCTGTAGGGCAACTTTTATCGCCTACGCAGCAGTTTAATTTCTCAGCAAGAAAGGCGGTGCTGGGGAGTAGGGTTTTCCCTGAGGAGCAGCCGCTCGCAGGGGCCTGCGGGGTGCCAACCCTGCTGCAGAGCGCAGCTCACCGGAGCTCCGGCCTGCCGGCTGGTGCTTCTGTTCTCTGCGGGAAGTGCAACGGGCAGTGGCCGTGTAACGGGCAGTAATCAAAAGCCAGGCTCTGCTGGTAAAACAACCGGCGATTACCCACGATCTCGTTACTCTTCCGTTGGCAAAGAGCGGCAGCGACAGACCGGCCTTTACGAGGGCCGGCGCGGCGGCCGGCAGAGGGCGCCCTGACTGCGGCAGCCGGGCCTCGCCGGGGCCGGGCCCGAAGGCCCCTCCTGCCGGCCCCGCCCCGCCCCCTGCAGGGACGCCCCGCCCCGGCCCAGCCGCAGGGGAGGGAGGCGGGGAGGGCCGGCCCCTCCCACGCCCTGACGGGGGCCGGCGGGGAAGGGCGGAGCCAGGCGGAGCGCCGCTAGCCCTCATTGACGGAGGCCACTGCTGGCCACGCCCCCTGCGAGCGAGCGGGCTAGGCGCCGCAGCCGGGACC